>JAOBBB020025224.1:0-15396 GCA_025331005.2 Zoanthus gigantus | reverse complement strand
AATTAGACCTCTCGGCCTCATGGACTACGAATTTGAATAGCCCATTCGGCCTACGGCCTCATGGGCTATTAACTCGTTGTCCATTCGTCCTCGAGGTCTAATTGTTAAATGTTATAGCATAAAAGCGGAATTCTTAAAAGGAAAATGTCCTCCGAAATCAGTGTAAGCGAGCGCGAGCATTCGGAATTCGCATCACGCAATATGGTTTCCTGTTAATCATTTACTGATTACTGTTTACAATTGATGATTGTGATAACTAACAAGCAAGTTTTAGTGAATCGTTTGCCTGATTCCAAACTAGTTATTAAAAAAGTTTGAAACAAACGAAGTATTTATTAGTTTCTATAGTATAATAAAAAAGTTGCGCTATTTGAAGAAAACAAATTATCGCAATCGACACATTTTTAATTTACTGTATACATATTCGAACAGCACTTGTTATTTTGTAGTTTTTTTTTCCTAAAAACAGTGCTTGTTGTGTGGCAATGACTCTGATAAAGGGTAAGTTTCAAGTTTTTTTATTATCAGGATTAACTACAAGAAATAGCTATATCACACTCACCGCGTGAACACACGATTGTTTTACTTTTAAGCACGACAAATTCAGATATTTATGATTCATAGAAACCTTTCTTACATCATACATTATTAAAACCAAATAATACACAAAGATTGTGAAAAAGGAACTCAATAGTCTGTGTAAACAAAAATATGACGCGAAAAACCAAATTCACTTCATGTCCTTATTAAAGTACGTTGAAGTGTCTGTTTTTTAGCTTTCGACTTCGGCCAAGACTTTGAAAATCATTGCGATAATCACGGTGTTTTGTTCAGTCACATTCTCCTTTAAAACTATTTGAATAATATTTGAGTCGTAATCAAGGGTTTGCTTTCGAGCAAACTATAGAATCATGTGGGGCTCGCAAATTTGTTGACACCTATAACAGTAGAACAGCCTTTGCTGTAGATCTTCCTCGCAACTTAGTACAAAAGGAGGCCGACATTTCTGCATTAATTAGATCTAAAAGTAATCATAGCACTTGCATCATTTGCGCAATCCTATTCACTTTCTTCCTGCTCTTCATGTTACCCTCGGCCTCGTACTCACTTAAATCAAGTTGTCATGGTAATGTCGATGCAGAGCAAATCACAGAGCGGGTGATGTCATTGTTAATCCTTATACAGGCAGACTTGCACAAGAATGCAATTTTCTAACAAGAGAAAACAGGAAAAAAAAACAGCCCCGTTTTTAGACTGGATTGCCACAGACAACACAGGTAGCATTTTGATTTCAACTGAATTACGAGTCAGGAAAGATGAAAAAAATTCTATTGTCCTTAAAACACAAGCACAAAAGAATTTTTGTCATTTTTCGGTAATCCTTGTACAACATTTTCTAAACATCACTCAGTATAGTTGTACAACCATATTTCACCGATCAGTAATTTGATTCGGATATCGCCATAAAAATATAAAGAGTACAGCAGCAACGAATTCCGTTACAAAAATACTCTGCAACAAATACTTTATTTTATTAACGTCAGTTGCGAAGGAAGTGGTTCCCCATTCTTCCTAGCTAGACGCTAATATTTAATCGCTCGACGGCTCAGATCTTGGCGTGAAAGTCGAATTTGCAGAGGGGGGAAAATCGGAGTTAACCAGGAGAAAACCCTCGGAGCTCGAGTCAGATCGAGATCGATAAATCTCAGCCCACGTGCGAAGCCTGGGAATCGATCCCGGGTCGTAGAGGTGGAAGGCGCAACAGATGACCACTTCGCCAACCTAACTCCCCATTCTCAACAAAACATTTGCGTTTCTAATTCATTTATGTAATTTTTGCTTCACAGGAAGTTAAAAACGCTCCCGGCTCTATCCCTGATTTAGAGAGGTTTCAGGCTAACTTGTGCTGAGCTCAGATCTTTGGAATTCAGCAAATGACTTGAAAATGTATACTAATGCATAATTGCAGCATATTTTTTTGACTTGTATCCTAATTTAGCTTTGTCGAAGATACTTACTTGATGTTGTGCTTAATGGAGAATTGGTGTTCCTTGAGTTTGACAAGAGTGTTTCAATGACGTTTAGCCGTCTCTCATAGCGTGTTTGGTTCATTCCCATTCGTATAAAACCAACACAATACAATACAATGCCAGCCAGAGCCAGAATTGTGCCTGTGGGAATCGATGAACAGCTTTTGCAGTCAGAAACCATTTTAAGTTTCTTTTTACATGACATTATTGACTTCCCTCGTTCAACCGCATCATGTTTCACACTCACAGTTATGAGATGCTTGCCCAGGCGTGAAAGCTAAGCTCAGCTGTGATGCTCAACTTACATCCGTTCTAAATGGGCCCTGATTTCAACACAGAACAACAAGAACACTAACGATTATAATGATATTAATAAAAATAATAATATTAACTAATAAAAGAATAGTAACAATAATATCAATAATATTAACTAGTTATTATTACAGGTAAAGTGAATGCTGTCGAGCTGCAAACATAGTTTTAAAAAGACTTGTAATTGAATATACATAACCTTAAATAGCAATCAAGCGCTATATATAAACCATAAAAGATATTTAAAAAAAACCAATGAGAAACAAAAGTCTTTTTAAATTTTTTATATTTTTACTTTGCTTTTACTCTGTTTATTGACCTATTGCATCAGAAATGTAATTCTAATTAAATGTAATTCTAAGCGCACGCGAGCAATTAACGTAATTTCAAATCATTAAGAACGGGTTTGTACTTCAAAACAAAAAACCAACATATGGCTGCCATGACATCAGGTCAAAACCAGCAATTGTAAACCTTTAGTGAACACACCGGGTATCGTAAAAGAAGTTATCAGTAGGGTTGAAATCTGAAAGTTAACCCTAGAAGCCTCAAGGATGGGGGGTCGAACGGAACCCTCCCCCCTCTTCGATTTTTTTGGCCTCAAATCTGAACGCCCTGATCAATTGCCAAAACCTTTGGCACAACTGTTCCTTGATAATGAATACATGTTTTGACATTAATTAAATGGCCGAAATAACAATTACGAAAGTTGGATTTTTATAAAACTTTTGTGGAATTTTTTCTAAAAATGGAAAAATAATTGTTACTTTTCTCTTTTTTTCCAGTATTTTGCATTTCTATCACATAATACGGTATTTCCCATCCATTTCTTATAATATCTCTCAGTTTTAGACAATAACTCAAAAATCAAAAATTAATCCAAGATGACGGCCATCATCATTTTATAAACCTTGGTCCCCATGGTAACGAGATAATTGTCACGTGATTAGCATTAAAAGAAAGTTCGAAGTTCAATTAACATTCATGCCAAATCTCAAGTCGATCGCTCTCCGCAGAACGAAAATCTTGGGAAGGGGTCCAACAAGCCATCCCCCACCCCCCTTTCCTTGAGGGAGGTTATATGTTAATTGTTTGGCTAAAAGGTTTGAGGCTTGGAGGGTTAATGACAATTAAATTTTGGGGTTTGTTGCTGTAAAATTTACGAACATAAAGTACAACCTGGAAATTTCAGCAACCACTGCAATAAATCCAACTTTATAACAAAATGCAAATACTCAAAAGAGTTTTTCAGCAAAAAACCATTCGGTTTCTTGATTATATTTGACTTAAAACTTTATTAAAAATATTACCAAGTTTATGCGCATGAAATCATAAAAATGACCTGCGCCTGCGCATACAAAATGAACCTGCGCGTGCGCGTATACCAAATAGACCTGCGCCTGCGCATACAAAAGGGACATACTTCTGCGCATCCCAAATTGAGATGGGCCTGCTCATACCAAATGAATATGCGCCTGCGTATGCAAAATGAACCTGCGCCTGCGCATGCCAAATAAATCTGCGCTTGCGCATACCAAAAAGACCTGTGCCTGCGCAAATCAATTAGACTTGCGCTTGCGCATACCAAATAGAGCTGGGTTTGCGCAAACAAAAATGATTTGGGTCTGCGCCGTATTGTTTTATTATGCTTTTGCCCATACCAGAAAAAATTCAATGTGCATAAGAAAGTTTCCCGTTTTTGCCAATGCATTTTAACTTTTATTTTTGCGTGTCTGCAATTGACGTTTGTTTTATTTATTTCATTAAAAGCTAAATCCTTTACGAGCCTAGTGGCCCATGGAGGCGGCCGGAGTGTTAAGCGGATGAGAGTCTTCGACTCCCCCTGGATGTGACACTAATCCATCGCAGGTTAGCTCCCAGCAGACGCTGGTACTCATTTACCTACCTCGGAAGGATGGAAAGCCGAGTTAGCTTAGGCGGAAAAGAAGGTCGCACAAATATTTAAATCTCGGCAAAGCAGGGGATCGAACTGGGGACCTTGTGGTCGAAAGGCAGAGATCTTACCAACTGTGCCAACCACACCCGCCCATTAGGTTAACTTTATTTACATTTGTTACTATTGCATTTTTAAAAATGTTTTGTACTCATCACTCGTGTACATTTATCTGAATCGGTAACTGCAAAACAAGAGCAATTCTTAAATTGTCTTGAAAGCTGAATTTTCACTCGCAGAAGGGACAAAGGCAAAACTATGTTCCAAAGATCTTAGATTTGAAGAAAGAGAAAGTATGAATAAAACAAAAACTCACTGGTACTGTCACAATGTAGCGACAAGCGAAACAAAATGTACAGAATCAAGTTTGCGCAGCACGTTACTTTGCAACTTACAGCCTAGGTATAACCTACAAATCAAGTATCGACAAATGCAAAGCGAACTGTGTTAGTCAAAACGTTTCAAGACACATTTTAACGCCTAAATGATTACTTAAAAATGGTGTTTTGTTGTAATCAAGTTCCCAGGAGAACAGGAGGACTGAAACGTTGAGATTGTTATAAACGTCATTCCGGAGTGCATTTCCACTTGGGCACACTAAACGAAACAAGGCTGTGACAGAAAGAACGATCCCAAGGCAGACCTCTAAAGTGTCACGCACTAAGCGTGAATCTCACGCATTTCGATGCAATCTCACGCAGACACCAGCATTTCTCACGCAATGACACTCAGTAACAGCAGTGCTCACAAATTTCTTCAATGTTCCCATACTTGCGGTGAACTTTGGCCGATATTGGAATTCATAAGAAAGGAGTGGATTTACAGCGAATTGAAAATTTTAGATTTCAAACATTTTTCAGAAAGTAATGCCCATAATCCACAAGTAATTGATTTCAACTTAACCATTCACCACACCACAAGCCAAAGGAAAAAATCTCACTCTTTGGAAAACTCCAAACTTGAAAGGTGCTATTTCGAAAACTGGTGGTCTTTGAACACCAGTACTAAAAGTAATAAATGAGGTTGTTTAATGTTGAGCCATAATTAAAGTTTTCTTAATTCTTTTGAAGAAGATCATTAGGTATAGCCGATTAAGATAAAGTTACACTTTATGGTACAGGTAAAAGCACAGGAAAAGGTAAAATATACCATAAAATATAAAAATATACAAATGTAAGTACATGCATGTAACACTAATGGTACAGGAACAGACAAAGTACTTGTAATCATGAAGGTAATGCTATAGGTACAGACAAAGATAATTGTAAGTGTGAAGGTAATGGCACAGGAACAGACAAAGTTACTTGTAATTATGAAGGTGACCCTACAGGTACAAGCAAAGATACTTGTAAGTGTGAAGGTATTGCTACAGGTACAGACAAAGATACTTGTAATTGTGAAGGTAATGATACAGGTACAGACAAAGATACTTGTAACTGTGAAGGTAATGCTACAGGTACATGCAAAGATATTTGCAAGTGTGAAGGTAATGCATGATATAGGTACAAGCAAAGATATTTGTAATTGTGGAGGTAATGCTACAGGTACTGACAAAGATACTTGTAAGTGTGAAGATAATGCTACAGGTACAAGCAAAGATATTTGTAATTGTGAAGGTAATGATACAGGTACAGACAAAGATACTTGTAAGTGTGAAGGTAATGCTACAGCTACAGACAAAGATACTTGTAAGTGTGAAGATAATGCTACAGGTACAAGCAAAGATATATGTAATTGTGAAGGCAATGATACAGGTACAGAGAAAGATACTTGTAATTGTGAAGGTAATGATACAGGTACAGACAAAGATACTTGTAAGTGTAAAGGTATTGCTACAGGTACAGACAAAGATACTTGTAATTGTGAAGGTAATGATACAGGTACAGATAAAATACTTGTAATTGTGAAGGTAATGCTACAGGTACAGACAAAGATACTCATAAGTGTGAAGGTAATCCTACAGGTACAGACAAAGATACTTGTAAGTGTGAAGGTAATCCTACAGGTACAGACAAAGATACTTGTAAGTGTGAAGGTAATCCAACAGGTACAGACAAAGATACTTGTAAGTGTGAAGGTAATGCTACAGCTACAGACAAAGATCCTTGTAAGTGTGAAGGTAATAATACAGGTACAAAGATACTTGTAAGTGTAAAGGTACTGGTACAGTGTTTTGGTTATGAATAACCGAATATAAAAGTCTGGGAAACTCTTCTAAATTCAAACTACTCAGTCTCTTGTACTCCTACTTGTTGGACTGTTAAAAACAATGATGACCATTGACTGAGGGGAATTTAGCATCTTGTGTAACAAACTGGTTTTTATGATGAACTGAGAATAGAAAAAACAAAACAAGAAAAATAAATTAAAGATGTCTATTAAGAATGAGTGTTTTTGTATAACCTAATTTAAAGCAATAAATTGAAATTTATGATTTTTGTTTTTTTTTATTATTAACAATTGCTTGCATAAACAATATTCTCTTCTAAATCATAACATTAATTTTAACTTTTCTTTTTAACTTTCCTGCACTTGCCAGCAGCAACAGGTTTCAAATAAATACTAAACAAAGCCATAAGAGTTAAGAGGCGAAATGTCAAGTTGCTTCCACTACATAATGGAATAATTCTTTTAAACAAACCCCATAGTACAACTGAGATGGGTCTGCTTGTTTAACTGACTAATAAAACCAATTTAGACCAACCTAATATCAAACTCAGCTTTCACCTTTGTTTTGCTATGCACTCAATCAAGTAAAATTATTATGTATGGTTGAGTCAATCATTCAACTTCTTCAGAAGTGAAATTTCCTAGTAAGGTGACAGCTGATTTTCCTCTTCTTTTATCGCATATAACCTCCTTGCCTCGCTAAGATACTGTACATGGAATATGAGGGCAATTTCTTTGAGGGCAGCAAACAGGAGAAAAGGCCTTCTTATGGTTTGCATTCAATTCAACTCTCATAAAAATACTCTGAACTAAGTTTGCATCTTCCCTCATCTGAGTTCAAATAAATGTAGATTTGAGGAATTAAAGGTGATTTTTTTTAAAAAATCAACTGACCATTATTGGAGTGTTTTTCCTTAAACAGACTTTTCTCACTGGTAATATATTTTCAACTACATATATCATTAGGCACCAGTTAATGTTGATCATGAATGGCATGGGAAAAGTAGGGAGGAAGGGATGGGCAGACGATGTTCTCCCAAGGCAGAAATTTTGAACAGAAATTTGGCTATCAGTTTTGTTGGGTGATAATTTTAGTGCACTAAAGCCCAGTACCGCCAGCTGGGTTGCCAAACAATATTGATCGATGCAGCACTGATGTAACTGTTTATCATAAACTCTGTATTGTATTCAGCCAACTGAAGCTAGCAGATATATGAAAGGTATTATAATTCTGTGAATTGACTACTGGGCAGGCATGGTTGGTGCAGATGTAAGATCTCTGCTTTCCAACCACAAGATTCCCAGTTCAATCCAGGCTCTGCCGAGATTTAAATATTTGTGTGATCTTCGTTTCTACCTATGCTAGCTCAGCTTTCCATCCTTCCGGGGTAGGTAAATGAGTACCAGCATCTGCTGGGAGTTAACCTGTGATGGATTAGTGTCCCATCCAGGGGGAGTCAAAGACTCTCATCAGCTTAACACTACAGAAACTGGAGATGAGAGCTGCCTGGCTCATAAAGGAATTGACTACTAATTTTCAATATTATAATACCTGCTGGATACACAAAATTCAAGTTAAGGCTATTAAACAAAATCATAAATTGAAACTTTTAAATGGCAAATTAGATTGACTTTGAGCAAAATGTTTGTCCCAAGGAAGAATAGGGGATAATTTTAAAAAAATATTGCAAGACATAAAATACTCCACTTCTGCCCACCCCGGTCCTCCTACAACCAGTGGTACAATATTGATTACTGTTTAATTTATCATGATAATATTAATTTATTTTCTAACTCCCTAAAAACTAAATTGTTATGAACAAAATATAAAATGGATAAATCTTGATGTCTATACTATAGATATGTTCACTTGATGGTAATTTATTAACTCTTTCAGTCCCAGTCAGTTATCTACACCCGACTTCTCCTTACATAACACATACAAACTAAGACATTTGGCAATGAGAAATTGAGAATTGATCAAACAAAGCAAACTACTGTAGATTAAAAGTAAAATTTTTTCAAACTTGTTAAATGAAAAGTATGGGCTCAAGTTGGGAGAATTCAATAACACAACTTGAACTGAAAGGGTTAAACAGGATAAAGAAGTGTTAGGATATTCCTCACTCTTCATTTTTGCATTCAAATCTACTGATGAGTGAGTCAAAAACTCACAAAACAGTACTATTGTTGTCAAGATGAAAGTGCAGTCTGTATGTTTTCTCTAAATCTTCCAAATATATATATCTATATCATATATATAGAATATTGCATGGCCATGCTGAGATACAAATTTTATCTTTGAGTGCTACAAGTACATAGCTCTCACGAGTGAGCAAAGTGAATGAGATACTTTCAGCACGAGAAGATAAAATTCATATCGCCAAGTGGCCATGTAATGTTCTGTTTATTTTATAGATACTGATGAAATTTCTAAATTTTGTGAATGAAATTTCAAAAGAATTGGCTGTGTGCCTGAGCAGGAAGCTTTCTTGTAATTAGCTAATCATGCTAATAACCATGGTGACAACAATATCCTCACACATGAAAGATAAAAATAGTATCTTCACTGTGTGTGATGAAGATATGATTTTTCAGTAATGAAAAAATATTGGTATTTCATCAGTATCCATATTATTAATAGATATGTTAATATGCACACTAAAATAGTTTCAATCATGCCATTAGATTTGGCCACATATCTTCCAAAACTTGATTAATTTAATTTTTAAATATAAACTTTATACAAGTATATTACTTACAAATTCTAAATCTATATAATTATTTATCTTCAAAATATCTCTGCTTTATGATCTTTGACTATGCATTGATTTTCATATGTTGTATTCATGGATGACATCAAAATATCATTGCTGCAAAATACATTCGATGACAGCTCTTAAGACTTGCCTTTCAAAGGTATAGAGAGGAGAAACACATAAAGTTTTGGCAAACAACAGAAAACACGGTTGTTCTACAGCTTGTGTACTTTTTAAAATAGCATCGGTGTTTTTCATCTCGAATCTGCAAAGAACTTGGCTCAATTTCTGTGCTTACGGCATTTTTTCTTTGTGTCTTCTTTGATTTAATAAAATCTCTGGCTTAGAATGTACATAATTTTCTGTCGCAGAGGATTCATATTACATCACACTGCACATGCAACCAATAAAATCTCCACGTCGAAGTTTTGAATGTGGAGGAGGTTTTATCCCAGACGAAATTGCTTCGTCAAAAACCTCTTTCAAATTTTTCTGTGTAATTGACGATGTTTCTACATAGCATATTCCACCAATTTTTTTGACTAATTGTTCCGCCCTTTTTGCTGACACAGGCTGTTGTCCCTTTTCAGAAAGTCTGAGTAAAAGTTGAACATTAGTTCTCTGATCACTGTGAGTTCCAACAAGTATAACGGGCACTTCCTCTTTCCCGTTTTCCCGAATTTCGGGAACCCATTTCTGAGAGACATTTGCGAACGAAGTTGGCGACATAACAGAGAAACACACAATAAACGCGTCCGTGTTTGGGTAGCACAATGGTCTTAAAGAATCAAAGTCCTCCTGGAAAAGAAAACACAAAGGAAATCGTCATATTATATTCTTTAAAACAATATTTAAAACTTCCTTCAAACCGCAAACCACAATGTAAACAAAACTAATTTTGATTACTAATCTAAAGCCTATTTACATTTGAAAATACATCTCGAATGGATTTGAAACTAAGTGATTTGATTTTAGTAGCTAACATCGACAAATTATTGAATTGTTGTCCTTTGACTTTTTCTATATAAACATAGCTTTAGGGGGGTATTCAAGCACTGTGTTCAAGCTTCACTGGAGTTCGACGACTTGCTCCAGGCGACTTCTTCGCTTTCTGCATTGCGCGCGCGGGGCAACCAAGTTTTCGAATTTCATTTTAAAAATAGAAATTTTAAACATTCATCTTATTCATATCAAAGTAAGAATTAGTATCACTTTTTCTGATATATGACCCTTATGAACTATAAAAATTATTTCATTATACAACTTAACAGTGCTGAGACGAAATTGAAAACGAACAGCATCAATAAAACTGCCTGCGAAATCAAAAACAAATATTTTACCTGTCCCGCTGTATCACAGAATTCAATAGTACAAGGTTTTTTGTCCACCATCACTGAGACTACAAGAACACGAAAAGAAATCAAACTCTAAGAGGAACTCAATAACAGGAAGTTGCAGCTTTGAGCAGGAAATTAAAAAATCGTTTGTGCTTACCGCTGTAGTTGTCGAAAGTCGTCGGGATGTAGTCGTTGGGAAATCCATTAATTAGGTAACTGACTAAAAGCGAAGTTTTGCCAACGCCACCATCACCAACTATAACACATTTCAGTTTTTTTTCTCCTTTATCCACAAGCGGTTCTTTGTCATCTAAATCCATAATTTTCTTGACGAAATTAGCTTCAGCAAATCTACAATTTTCTACGCGATTTCAGCTCGACTATTCGTACCTATCGTTGCGAGATTGCGAGTGAGTTCAAGTTTTAACGGAAGTGACGTCATCAATATCTTCAATGTGATTGGTTACATTGCTCGAGGTGTTGTCACACGTCCACAAGTTGCAGCTGTCAAAGCAAGTCGAGTCACGCTTCATCCACGTGTGGTTGAACTGGGTCATATCATCGACTGAACTTCATGTTTTTAAAATTTATTCCCGTTGTCCCCTCCGCCTCACAAGTACAAACAATAATAACTAAAAATATTTCCTGATTTCATACTTATTCTGAACAGATTTTTCTTATTGTAATCCGAAATACCAACCGAAGTTCCCCAATACAAATAATCGTTTAATTGTCAGTCCTAAAAGTAGCTTTAAGTTTAATATTTCAGTTTTTAAAACTTCCTTTTTCATTGCGAAAGAGATGACAAAAGAGTAAAAAAAAAACAACTGCTTTACGTGTCTGCTAATAAACACTCAAATGTAAACAAGTAGAACTGACCCTCCTGTCTGAATGTTAAGTCGGATTTTCAGCAGTGGAAATATTTAGTAATTTACTACGCATTTACTATCAGTGTACTTAGATATTGAAGTACCCTAAGAGGACACAATTTATCAAAGATCACGAAAACATGCTAGTTATTCAAACTTTATCCATTGATTGTTTTTTTTAAAGTTTGCGTTTCAAGTTTAACCTACCTACACGCGAAAGTGCTGAAAGTATTCCGCATTCGTTGTACTTTTAAAAAAAAAATAAAGGCACAATTGAATCAAGAACAATAGCAGGGTTTCTGTACTGTAGTTACTCCCTTTCAACGAAATGAGTCGTTGAAAATGACAAAACTGGATAGAAAAGGAAAGTTTCTTTTAATGTACTAAAACTACTATGTAATTTTAAATCATACTGAAAACCTCAAATGTCAAGTTATTTACTCAGTATTTCGGTGACGTGACCATACCATCATGGTCTTAAGCTTGTACTCCAAAATACAAACTTTATAACAAAGTCTTTTCATATTTCGGATTCATGGTTAGCTGCCATATTGTGAGCATCAACATCAGTCAATATATTAACAGAAAGTGGAATTAAAAAGTGAGGGACTTATTCTGCTTGGATGATTTTTTGGCGGTCTTTTGGCTCTGAAAATTTGTTTTTCCGTGAAGGTCTGAATTCTTTTATTCCTTCTTTCGTTTTGATTTTCACGATTCCTGTTTTCTTTCATTGACCCTTTAGGAGATAAGTTTTTTTTTCTCCCATCTCAATCTGACTTTTCTAAAAATTCTGATCATACCATAAGAATGATATGAAAGAAATGAAAATTATCTATTAAACTAATTAATTTATAATCAAAAATCTTTTTATTTTTTAATTCGATCCGTATTGCTCTATTTCAATTTTTCATACATAAACGTTTTTACAAACTCAGGTATGGCGTTAGGACATGAACTATTTATTCAGCCAGTTATTGAAAAAGTTTTTGAATTTTCACCGTGTAAGAGGAACGTTAGTACTCAGAACACTTCATCCGAGAAACAGACTGAGTAACAAACTTTCATTCTCGTCTTAGCTCCTTTTTGGCTGGGTAAAATGGAATTAAAAAATAAAACACTAAAGAATGGAAAAGTCGTGAAGATAACAGGCAATCCTGTGAATCATGGAGATGGAAAGAGCATGAAAGTGCCAAGCATCTTGAGATTTATAATGCAAAGCGCTTTATATATATGTACTAAGGAATGAATTAGAAAATTAAAGAAATGCCTTTCTCAAGTTCCGTGTCATTTTTCTTGTTTTTCATATTTAGGAAGTTTCTTGGTTCTAGAGAGTTTAACCCTAAAAGTTTCTGAAGATTTTTGGTATTTCGGACCCTAGTTTCTTATAAAGTGTTTTCTTATTAAAAAAAGATACGTGTAAAGACTAGTACCAATGGCAATGTCCGAATTTTCAGGGCTACTTCCTTTACCAGGGGAAAACTAAGTTCAAGATTTCAACAACGTGTTTCTTTAGAAAAACATTCATATTGGCAAAAACTATAAAAAAACCGAAACTTTTATAAGTCTGAATGGATATAAATTTTCATGTTCAGCTTTAAGTTTTCATTACTATTTTTAGTACAGTTCGATATAGAACTACATTTAGAAATCACAAAGAAGACAACGATATTTCGGACAAAACTCACGAAAACATGGATTTGCTCGATTTTTACCCACAATGATGATTTGCCAAAGGAGAATTGGAATGTTTTGGAAGGGTTTTGATTTTTTGGTTTGTCCATACACGTAAGAACAGGCGGAAGTGCTGAAAGTTTTTACTGAAATGAGTACATGAAATGAAAAACAGTGCACGAAAACTGACAGCTGTTTAAATGTTCTACCTAAATAAACTAGTTTTTAAAAGCATAACTTCAAGTGATTCGCCCAGTGTCAGATGAAGATGAGTTCACTTACTGATGCTTTTAATAGAATATTTTTATTCATCAACTCATAGTGTCGGCAGGCTGATCATGCAGCGCTTTTGAGGACAACCCAATTAACCAATCAATATTTCGGCAGCAATTATTTAAAAAGCGGAAACATTTTCAAGTTAATTTTAAAACTAACTAATGGCCCACTCTTTCCAATGAATATATTGTCGTTGATTGTTGTCTGAGCTCCAAAAGGAGTTTATTTTAGATCTCGAGCTTTGGATTCACTAGCGAATCATTCGATCACCATATACCTGTGTTCGGCTACTGACCACAAAGAGCGAGACTATAAAGTAATTTCTATTAGAAAGGGAAGAGCTGCGAGAATAATGTTTGTTTTTAAAAATGAAGTGTGGAGTCATGTACACAATTTTTTTTTTATGAGAATCCATTTTATAATAATCATAAGGGTCAGATTTCGGAAATTTTAGGAATTTTTTAAGAATCATATATTGTACTGATCGAGGCTCAATCACTCGACCCGAACAATTGCTCCAACAAAGTAAGGACCTATTTTGAAACTATTATTTAAGAATTATACAAGGCTCAAAATGCCAAAATTTTAAGAATAACGAGGCTTGGGAAAAAAAGTATGATTCTGATAAAAAAAAGTGTGTATTTGAAATTCCACTCTACTTGTGTGCAGTGTTAGTGCTCTTATTAATCTATTCGTCTGTTTCAAGGTCTGGAATAACTTCCTTACTGAGGCATACTTATTTATGCATGTAGTTTCACTGCGTTTCTCAAGACCGTAGCAAGCCTTTGAAAGTTATCTTAAACTGGGCAGGGACCGCGCAGTGATTTCAAAAGTGTTGGGGCACGTGACGAGACTCTGTCGCGTCCATATATACAAGGGTTTTAGGGGCGATATTCCTGTGTTTCCTGGCTGCGGCACCGAGTTATAGGCGAAGTGTTCAATTGGGATTAAACCCGTAAAGATTTTCCGAAATATTTTCTTAAAGCGTGCGGGTATCTCTTCGATGAGTAAAACTAAATTTGAGTGAGCTGATTTTTAAGCTAAACCCTTTTAGACTCCTAGAAAATGCACTTTTGATATAACCCAGTAATACGTCGTACATACACACTTGCAACATGTTCATGTTAGTTCCTCAATGTATTCACGCAGCACCTTTTGGTAGGCTGAGTAAGGACACTTTAGGTACCAGCTGAATGCTTTAAATTTAAGTTTTTAATGTGTGGATTTGCGATCATCTATACTTGGACAGAAATTAAATGTCTTTGGGCAAAAAAGTGGTGGCGCTATATAGCCCACGCAGTCCAAACGGTTGCAAGGTCTGTGCTGGGGGAGGTACAACTTAGCGCCGAAGGAACGTGTCTTCTACAACGTATACGGAAAATTTTGAAATTAAGTTTGTCTGAAAACGTAATGCCTGGGATTTAAACGTCCTTTGAAACAAAATCAGAGTGTCTAAAACAAGTGAAGTATTTCCTGTTTTTCTCAAACTTTCTGTGAAGTAGTACATAGTAGCTACAAAAGTCGGATTAAAACTGGGGGGATGGCCCCCAGCCCCTCCCCCTGCTTTGGCCCTATGTATGTTACTGTAGGAGTTAGGGTTTGGGTAAGGATTAGTTTGTAGGCATGATAACAAGTATGAGCCAGAACAGCAATTTTTCCAAAAATGGGGCTTATGACAAGTTTCGTTTAAATTTGGTTCTTGTGATTGCTTTATGAGAAATGCTCTTGTCTGTGACAGCCACCTATCAAACTCACAGCACAAATCTGAAGAAGACTTGTAATGGCCAGTGGAAATATTGTATAAACGGCCCAAAATTTATTCACGTTGTAAGATAAATCATTGCAAGTCTTTTTGACAAAAATATTTCATTTTTACATTATTTATTGCGTTCGACGTCAGGAGAACGCAATCATAATCTTGAGCATGCGGAAAAAATCTCGATTTTGTGGTTGATCCAAATCGACGCCATCTTGGATTTCTCCGAGAGAGTCTGGGTGCGGGTGTAAGAGCCTTCCAGA
>JAOBBB020025223.1:0-20823 GCA_025331005.2 Zoanthus gigantus | reverse complement strand
TACTACACCCAAATCATCATAATACTACACCCAAATCATCATAATACTACACCCAAATCATCATAATACTACACCCAAATCATCATAATACTACACCCACTCCAAAAGTAATTAAAGAGTTGCAGACCTTGTTCGGGATTGCACTGCAATTACAATTTCGCTTTTGCTTGTATTGGTTATAAAATGTTTAAATAAAACTGTTTAGAGGAGGATCAGAGAAATACATAATGCATTCAAAAAATGAGCAGGACAGTCTATTGTATTATTTCGCCGAATTTGAGCATTTGAAACGTGATATCTGGAGCCTTTTACACATTTGTCAATAAAAATAACTACGGGCATTAAAATCGGAAAGTAATTCTCAGCATGAATGCCTTTCAAACCATTCAAAAGATGCAGCAATGGCGCTAGGAAAAACAGAGAGTTGAAACCAGTAGAAAACAAACAAAAAAAAACAATCCTTTTAAAATCTATTCAAATATGTATAGATCAAACAACAATAACATTCTGTTTGATTCATTAACTGCCCATAAGCAGAATCCATTAAAAATAAAGCAAATAGAGTTGTTTCGTTATCTCAAAAGTTAAAATAATTTTGAAAATTTTGTTTTTATACGCTAAGTGGCATGCCTTGATTCTAGGAAAATAAAAGATCCCTTTAGAGATCAGCGAGTTTATCTCTCGATCCACGTATGAATAAAAGCAAACTTTATTTTATTTACACTCATTTCAGTCAGCAATGATACAAAGACAAGTAGAAAGTATAAATTACATGATTGTTGGGAATCCAGATGTAGTAAGAACTAATCGGATCAGGGTCCGTAGTCGAAGAGAGTGACTCGAAGCAGTAGTTGTATTGTTTTGGAGGCTAGGTCACACGCACCGCTGTAGTATAAACCGAGTTTTGTAACATTTTGGCGGGTTATACATGGGTCTTTGAAAAGTTGAATGAAAAACCGTGAGAAAAATAACAAGTTAGGTTGTTAGAAGGGATTTGTGAGATTCAAAGACATGAAGCGTTCATTCATATTCACAATATTCTTCGTATGGTTTACAAGGAAGACATACAACAACAATGGAGGTAAAAAGCTGAAACAGGATAGTTTTTCAAGTTATTGTGTACGTGCTATCTAGATAGCTTAAGGCCAAGAAGGGTTTTAAAACAGTAGTCGGCAAATAGAAAAGGGCGAACTTTTTAACAGTAGTAGTGTAAGCTTTTTAAAAGATTAGTAAAAGCTTTGAAAACACCCATTTAAACATGTTTCTCGAAGCATATAATTAGCATTGTCGACCAGATATGTCTGTTTTGTTAACAAAAGTTAATTGGTGTTAAAGTTGACTCCATTAGCTTCTAGAAACTCCATTGTGTATTGGCTAGACTATCTTTTCTCTGCTTTCCTGGTAGGTTGTTTGGGTGAAATAGATTTTCTAAGCTTTGCTGCTCTTAAATTCACGCCTCAAATTAAGAATATATATCATCAACACTTCACAATATTAATAAGAAGCAACTTGGTTCGAATTGCATGTTGCATTCATAAATGAGGTGTGAAAGAACATGCCGAGAAACCGATTTTAAAGCCATTATGCTTTGTGTTGTTCAATCAGTACGAGACGTTGGCTTGACTACCTTAATCCCACTCTTGTAAAATTACTACGTTATATTTTTAGAAGTTTTTAAAACAAAAATGACATATTGCGTGGTTTAGATGTAGCATTACTAGCCGTTTTAGCTTTCTTTTATAATTGTGAAGAGCAGGTGATGTATAACATTCATTCGAAATTCACACAACATCTTATCGGCGGAAATTTACTGTTATCGCCACTCTTCGCAGTTTTTTAGTGGCTGTTAATTATAAACTGTTCATGATTACAGAAGGACAAATGAATATAACTAGGAAGAAATTAGCGGTTGTTTTTTGAAAGCTAGACAATAAAGTCGTTCGATTTCTGGTTGTGTAGAACAGTTCATTCGAAAATAATTCGAAATGCTTAAGCTTGAAAAAAACTGCCGTGATAATTCATACAAAATTGATCAATACAATAACTTAAGAACGTTTTTGCTGATTAACAAGACAAAAAGAACTCATTCTAATTGAACCTCTAGGCTATTTGTCTTTTGCTAAGTAAATACGTCAAAACTACAAACACTCTGTCAGTTTTTAAGCGTTCCATCGTAAACTATTTCCGCACATTCTGTAAAAGTGATTTATGGTTTGTCGGCTTTCGTATAGAAATATTTAGTTTATCCAAACATTACACTAAATATAAACCCAAATCCCAGCTGTATTAGTGTGTGTTAAAAAGAATGCACAATTAATTTCTGTGTGTTTTTAATAATAATTAAATATTTAATTCAGTGGAGTGAAAACGAATTGAATTGTAAAGATAAACTTCACGGAAGGTTTCTAGACACGTAAATTCCATATATCATATTCCCAAAACCTATAACTTGCAGAATGTTTGGCAAAACGAATCAATGTAAAAATGGATAAAACAGACTTTTCGTGCAGTTTGATTTGTGTTTAAACCATTTTAATCTCCTTCATATTTCATCGTTTATTGTAAACAAAAACTTCACGGAAGGTTTCTATAGACACGTAAATTCCATATATCATATTCCTTAAAGTAAAACTATAACTTGCAGAATGTTTGTAAAAATGAATAAATGTTTAAAAATGGACGAAACTGACTTTTCGTGCAGTTTGGTTTGTGTTTAAACCATTTTAATCTCCTTCATATTTCATCGTTTATTGTAAACATAAACTACACAGAAGGTTTCTATAGACACGTAAATTCCATATATCATATTTCTAAAAGTAAAAACTATAACTTGCAGAATGTTTGGAAAAACGAATAAATGTAAAAATGGATGAAACTGACTTTTCGTGCAGTTTCGATTGTGTTTAAACCATTTTAATCTCCTTCACATTTCATCGTTGTTTGCTACATTAATAGCCTACTTCAAAAAGTCATTATCCAAAGGATCAAACATTGGAAAACCTCTACATCAGTTCTCTGCGTGGCAGATTCGAGTATTCCAAGACGGCAGTCTCCCACTGTTTTGCATTAAAATGATTCTGAGCTAGGAATCTTTTAATGTTACAAGAAAGACCTTTTGCGCTCTTAAATCACACGAGTAAAACTCGTTTAAACGAATACAGTGCGAGACGTTAACTTTTTATCTCGAGATGTCGAGATATTTTTAAAATCTTGGAAACGTTTAAAACAAAAAAGTAGTTCCAAAACTTTGTACAAATTGTTAATTTAAACCTTTGATACACACCCAGAACGGTCACTCCAAAATGCAGACTATGCAGAGTGTGCAGGCCGAGTATTTTTTTTTGTTATTGTGTGATATCTTAGTTCCACGAAACACGAACATTAACAAGCAAGACAGAGCTGTAACACTGGAAGCTGTCTGCACGTAGGCTACAAAATTCTTATGCTTGATGGTGGTAAATGGAAACCGAAGAAATTTTTAAAAAATGTCAAAGCGATTTATAGGCTAAAATCTCTCTTAAACCCACACAATGTTAGCGATAGCTAGGATAACCTTCGAATTTGGGAACGGATAATTTCTTGGAAAATTTAAAGCAGTCATAGTCTTTTATAAAAATACAAAATTACAACTTTTCATAATGAATTATAAGGTATTCAAAATGGACGCTTTTCATTGCATTTGTTTTCAATTTTGACACAACTTGTGGTTGTTTTTATGTCAGTTGCGTCAGTTAATGATTTTAAGAACTTGCAACGAGAAAGTCCTTGCGTGTCTACACTAGCTAAAGCGTTTTCTGATGAATGCAGTAGTTTGAGAAACAGCAATGCTATTATCACAGGCTTCCCAAACTTTAAAATTCTTCTTTATACGTCTACATATTCTTAATAACCTTAGATTTGTGAAAAGCATTCGATTTTGAATACCTCATACCAGTACGTTATAATTCATTATAAAAAGTTGCAATTTTGTATTTTTATAACGACTATCACAAATATAATTCGATGACAAAAAAAGAGTACTGTTTACATTTACGCGCAGCAAGAAGCTGAAATGTGATACCAATCTTTGGTTTGTGCTGGCAGAAGTTCAAATCTCGCTCGGTGCACTTGATTTTTTTGACCGCTAAAAAAATTTCCAAAACCAATAAATTAATCTTCTTTATTTTTGTACCCTAAATTACATGCAATGCCGCTTATTATTCCTTTTTGTATTTGATTTTGGGCGATACATCGATGAGATTATTTACTGCATTGTTGCGGCTTCAAGCTGGGCACACGCAACGAATTTCCTAAACTTCACATAAATATTAGTTTTAAAACCACACTACTAATTTCGACAAAACACAAAACTAATGAATTTTCAATTAATATACATATGGCATCTTATAAGATACTTGCTCTTTCAACCACAGAAAAATCAAAATCCCTCCAAAATGGCGAGTTGATTTTATTGCATTGAATTTTCCGCGTTATTATCCGTTCCCAAATTCGAAGGCGATCCTATCGCTAACATTATGTGGATTTAATCTCTCAGCGTACAAATTGCTTTGACATTTTTTTAAAATTTCTTCGGTTTCCATTTACCATGATCAAGCAAAAATTTTGCATGCTAAGTGCAGACAGCTTACAATAATTACAAATCTGTTTTGCTTGTTTATGTTCGTGTTTCGTGAAATTAAGATATCACAAAAAATTGACAAAAGTACTCAGTCTGCAGTCTGCAGAGTCTGCATTTTGGGGTGACCGCACCCAGGATCGCTTTTTCAAAACTGACAACAGTTCTAAAAATGTTCTAACGATTCTATTTTTCGATAATCTTCAAATTATCGACACGCAGACAAAACCTTGATAATGTTGACTTTTTAGCAAAATACATTGATTAACTTCATAAGTTCATTTCATAAAAAGTAATTAAAGCGAGTATACTGTGAGCATGAAAAGCAACTTGCGTCTTTGTATATATTTCAATCTAACCATCGTTTTTGCTCAGTAAAAATAATTTGAAAGAGAGTTTAAGGTCAGACGTCCATTCAAAAGTTGAATACTGCATGAATATACATTTAATTTCTATGTTTGCATGGCGTTAATATTTTGCCAATATCGGTCGCGCGGCAATAACTGTCGGCTTTTTATAGCAATTTTCAAGTTGTGGAGCATATAAGATTATATTGAAAATAATTTACACAACAAAATCTTAATTGAGTTCGGTGCAACATGCAAAGAAATTCTGTTCAACAAGTATTTTTTAGATTTTCTGCAATTATATTGGTAAAAGCAGTGCTTAGTATAAAGAATATAACGAATACTTTTGCGATGATGTGTAACATTTCAAAATCCTGACCAAATCTAACCGATAAAGCCCACTCCTGGAACCTTAAACTATTGCTTCAATGATCAATTTTTAATTTCCATTCAGTGACTTGTTTTTAGCGATAAAATAGTTCTTTCTTTAAAAGGACTATCTTTTTCCGAACAATTGTATATTTTCATGTTTCAAGTACTTCGTGTAATATTTATTCAGAACTGAATAGCTTCAATCAAACTTACCTATTTAGACTAATTGCAACCAAGGTGAACACTGAGGCAATTGAAGCCATGGTTTGGAGCGGGTAGATGAGTCTACACAGAAATGCCCCATATGGCCACTTAGCGGTGACTTGCTCTCCAAAATCAAATGGAATACAGATTAGAAGAACTGATAAATCTGCTGCTGCCAAGTTAACAATGAAATAGTTCGTCACATTTTTCATTTTTCGTTCTCCGCAGACCACAAGACAGACCAAGGTATTGCCTACGACTCCAACAATGAAGATTACTACATAGCACACAAGTTTAGGAATGAGAAAGTAACTCTGACTTGCCACTTGAACCGTTGAATTGGTCGTGCTGTTCGTTACTGACATGGTGATACCTACAATAAGAAAACATTA
The DNA here is from genome assembly GCA_025331005.2 of Zoanthus gigantus. Lineage (NCBI taxonomy): Eukaryota > Metazoa > Cnidaria > Anthozoa > Zoantharia > Zoanthidae > Zoanthus > Zoanthus gigantus. The sequence goes on along the minus strand of JAOBBB020025223.1, from coordinate 14,893 downwards.
TTATAATTTAACAAGCTTTTAAGCTCGTTATAGTTCGCTCTGGGACTCTGGGACAGCCCATAAAAGGAGTTACACTATAACTCAAATAATAGCTGTGTTTTAAGATACTCATCCAACCTCATCATCACCTCCTAAAAGGGCCATCAGCCGATTGACTGATGAAGATAAATAACCGTCACTTTCTACTACTTTCTAAATCATTATTTTAGTCGTTACGTTCACTTACCCCACGCCTGTAAATTCACATGCAGATCAATCAGTTTAGGGAGTAGCGGGGTAGAGATATGTTAAAAATACTTTTACGGAAACGAATAAAAAAAAAGAAAGCATAAAAGTGCTTCTATTTAAACAAAGTGAACGGGCAAAAAAGTTTGCAGAAAAAATGTTCCGTCTGAAATGCAAGTAGCCTTGTTTAACGAATTAAGGGTAGTCGAGGACTGAATTAATTAGATTGATAACCGGAAAAGTTGATGAATGAAAGAATGAGTCTGGATTTGTGGAAGAACGCATGGATAAATGAATGGATGGAAAGAAAGATGATCCAAGATTGGTGCCGGGCGAACCAATGGAGTGATGGATATTCGGGTGAATGGATACATTACTGATGAGTGCAGGACCCGATTAGAGTCCTGTACGAAACAGATTTGTCTGCTAGTAAAGATATATATATGTATATATAAATAATGGATAGGAATGAAACCATATGGTAAAGAGGGCTCAATGCCTATGGGCAGAGCTTAAATAAATAAATAAATAACACGATCTATCCGGTTATTTCATCGCTACAGAGCTGTTTCATGCAGCGTTGCTGCAATCTTCAGGCGAATAATAATAATAGTAATAATTTTAACGTGTCATTCATTTTAGTTTATACAAGATATACAAACCTAAACTCCCAACACGTAATCGCATACCGATCACATTTACATTTTTCAATCGTTCCTTAAACATTCCTCCCTATCCCATTCCCTTCCAACACAGCTTCGCTTCGTGCATTAATAAACTTTGTCATTCACAGCTGTGTCCCCCGCGTGCATGTATTCGTAAACAAACTAATCATATGCATATGCATCAATCTCTAACCCTAAAATTCTTGGTTTTCACTCAATCCCAGGAGACACAAAAGACAATAGACATAGCGGCCATGTTGGAGTCCCAAACAAAAGAAATAATCAAAATTACTTTGTTAAGAGTACTTCAACATGGCTGCCATGACGTCAAGTGAAAACCAGCAATAAGTCGCGCAGTTCTTTTCTATTTCTTTTATCTTTTTTTAAAAGAAATAATCCTCAATCCCCTTACTCTACTAACAATAATCTGTCTCAAAATATCTTGAAACTGTTACGTGCGGCTAATCTTCAAGTAGAAACACTTTTATTAAGCTTCTATCTTCATATGTTTATTTCCGTTCTTAAACGCATACTAAATTGAGTGTTTTGGCCCGTAGGATGCATAAACGTTTGTCGTGAACGCACGCTTTTAAATTATTATTTTCAAAATGAATACTTCAGTTCAACGCTTCTTCGCAAGGAAGGCATAAATGAATGTTTAAAAAAAGATGACGTAACATGTCAACTTCGGTCGACAACAATACAGTACCAAAGAACAACTAATAACGAATTGTTAACGTGCAAACGAAAAAAAAAAACTTGCGGTTACAAATACTGATGGATCCTAAAGCAAAATTGTGCGAACTAGATTTACAACTTTAAAGGTAACCGCACAATCGAAAGCCGGAGTAGGGATGTATTCTATTTTCCACTAAGAATTATTGTGCTTTTAAAGGCCGTGAACAATACAAAAAATTAATTTAATATTCCATTTTTAGGGCTTGACAATAAGGATTGCCAACTAGCCACAGACTAGTAGAAACTCAGTTATTGGCTAGTAGATTTTCTATTTCCACTAGCCACTTTGGCAAGTAAATAAAATAATATTTGACGTCAGTCATCACTGTTGACATACGTTTCCTTTCGTGGTTGTTTTTACTTATGATATAAGAAACATAAATAAAAAAATAAATACAATAATCATTTGGATTTTTAAAATGTTGTGTATTTTTACAGCAAGATTGAAGTTCTTGAATAAGCGCAACGACGCGTACCACTAACATGGGGTTGATTAGAAGATATTATTTAAGAATTTCAAGTAATAGAATTTTTTCCCCCCATATATTGGAGCGCCAGACTGATTCGGCTTAGAAGGGAGTAACTCAGTCACCACACTTGGCATTTCATGGTCGGATTCATAGGGCTGTCCGCTGGACAACTGAAAGCTTTTCCAAACTCTTCGGAATTCGCAACTGCCGCCAAAACTCTGAAATAAAAAATGAAATTTCTATGACTTCATATTTTGCTATTGTCTTACAGGACGTAGAAACCTTTTAATTAAAAAGACAATAATACAGGGAAAATGGAGCATTAAACGCAACGGTCTCAAACTTTTTATTTTGATAGGGTAACTTTTTTCTTTGTTGTCAAAAATTACTATATCATCTTAAACGGAAAGGTGTCAGGATTCTTTGGTTTGTCGATTTCAAAACAAAGTTTTCTTTTTATACCTTATCATTGCTTTTTTTCAAAGCGGCAGGAACTATATATACCCTTGCTTTTTCCTGCTGCAGCACTGTAATATAGTTTGGCGGGGAAATGACGTAAATTTAAGCCTTGCTCCAGTCCCTTCCCGTTGCCTTCATCGCTGTCACTATTATCATAAACAAACCGGCACTAACCTGACTTTCTCCGGACTATGTTTGTCGACCAGTAGAGAGTGCTCTGTCGCGCTCTCTGTTGCAGCCGCACACCACACCTGTGCGTAGCCAATAAAAAAAAGTTGCTCTGACGTCAAGTTTAATCCGGGTAACATCATCTCTGGACCGTTATCTTCTTGCCAAGTTTTATAGGCCTGTAGTAACACATCGATTACTTAGTCCTATTGTTTCAAATAAATGATAATACTACAACGCAAATATAAAATGTATAAAGGCTATATTTTCATTTCTAGGTGAAAAACACAGAAAGTTAAACGAGAGGGCAAAAATTATTGAGATATTTGGTTTTTTTTTCTTTTTCTTTTTTATTTTACAATTGAATTACTATGAATGAAAATTCATAGTACAAAAAATTCATCGCTACAACATCAGATTTTCTGCTGCTAGTAATTTCTATATAAAATCATCAAAGACGGACCATTTGAGAAACTCATTTTCAAGTTTAGATGCAAAAATATGGAACAACATTCCCGAAAGCATCCGATCACTATCAAAAAACATATTTAAGAAAAAAATGAATAAGGAGCTTTTACATGTTTTAACTCTCGAGGATGCCTATGCATGTAAGTGTTGAAACCGTAATGATCAAAATATTCAAAACCTAAGAGATAGATTTTTCTTTCCCATTTCTTTAAAAGACCAGCTTTTTTTTCCTGTTTTAAATCTCTCTTTATTTGACAATATGAACATATATTTATTTTCATTAATTATTGCCCGCCTCGACCGGTTTTAACTTTTTGTTGGCTTTAATGTATCTACAAACATGATGTATAAAATAAAATTAAAATTGAAATTAAAATTAAAATTGAAATTTTACAAGCAAATTTTGGTTACAGCTATAACGTTTTAACCGTTTTAAACGTTTTAGAGCGTTGTCACATTAAAAAAATTGTTTAACAAACAGTTTATTTTAATTATTTTTGGAAATAAAGAAAGACGTTGTTTGCCCATTCCAAGATTTTGAGGGACCAAAACCCAAATTTAAGGACTTTCCAGGACCTGGACATTTTTTCCCCAATTCCAGGATATTCTAGGCTTTTCAAGGGCCGTGGCAAACCTGAATTGTATTTGCCCTATAAAAGGTGGTCAGTTTCAAAATGGATATAATTACTGTGCAATGGAACTTCGGAAATCATACTTGTGACCTCAAACTGAACTGGTGCTGCTTTTTGTAAATCATACACGATTTCTGACAAAATTGCATTTCACTCAATTCATGTACCATTATTTATTTTCTCGACATTTTCGGTTTCCCAATTTCCCATTTCGGGAACAATGCTGAAAATATAAGCTCCTTGTATAACTTACGTTGTTGATCGTTAAAACTTGAACCTCAAATCGTCGAAATTTAATACGCGCCACTTTGGTGTAACAGTAACAGTATAAAATAATCATCAAAGACAGAGACGGAATCCTGGACTACTATCAACTTTTAAAACTTTCAATATGTAGGATATTAAGTGTTGTTAAAACTATAACCTATATTTACACACTACATCAAGCAGAATTTCTATTAATTTTTGTAACAAAATCAGTTCAAAAACAAAGTTTTAAAATCTTGTTCTTTCACTAAATATTGAATTCCTATATTTGGAAAAGTATACAACAGTCAACAAGTTGTCGTACATTCTACCTTGTAAGATATCTTTAAACCGCCATTATCTGCAATGTTCTCGGCAAGTGTTAGTTTTCCGTCAACCTAAAAAACAAATATTAGAATAATTTCTTCAGTTTGCCCTCATCCGTTAGGTGGACTATAAGTAGCTTTGTCTTTTTTAATGTTTTTAATAAAATTTTATTGGAAAAATTTGTCTCCTTTTTTTCACCTGACAGTGACAATGCCCTTTAATGAGTGGTCTTTAAGTTTATTACTTTTGAATATTTAAACCGACCTTATTTCTTATCAGTTGTTATTGTTTTGTCTTCCACTGGTTCGTTTGAGCTCACGAGCAGCCGTAAATCTACTGTGTTTGGGATATTCTGATTTTCAAGGAAAAACAGTAATGACTAATGTACGCCCGCGCGTGCTCTACATTTTGGCGCCAATTTTCCCGCTACTCGGTGAATGGAGGACGCGCGATTGACTGACTGTATTGAAATTTCGTTTCCTGCTTTTATAACGCACAATACTGACTAAGATTTCATTTCTTTTTTCTTTATTAAATTTAAAGTTGGCACGTGTGTGATATTGCTTTTGTTTTTACTAGTTGTTTTAGATATTGTCTTGATAACAGACACCCAACTTCAAAAAGTAAATTTAAGTCTTGTGATATCTGACGAAACCCCGATCACTTCTATAGAGAAATGTGGGTATGCCCTGAAAATAGCCTACGACGTTTTGAAGACATCATACTTTATATTGATGGCAAGCTGTCTGATCGAAGCGTGATGGTTTTCTACTTAGTATAATTAATATATCAAGATTCTAAAATTATATAAATACTGTAACACTTTAGAAAATTATCCTTTAGAAGTCTTTCCTTCAGTGCCTCTAAATTTAACTGATTTTATTTTGAATACGAAAGGATTTTTTAGACTTAGTATGAGCCTGGCCTTTTGACATGGAACATAGGCTTTAAAGCTTGAGAAACTACGACGAAAAGGAGAAAAATAAAACAAACGAAGAAAGGAAATTGCGTCCCAAGGTAACCGTCTTCTAATGATTACAGCCTGAGGACGAAAATTAGTTGTATTTGTTAGTTACGGACTTTACAGTATCACTAAAACTAATAAATTTTCCTTAAAAGTAGCTATTTTGAAGCTATTAACAAATGAGTAGACTGTAAGTTTCAAAATCCACTCTGAAAACCTAACTATTAAATACAACAAAAGTTTTACCAGTAAAAAGAGTTAACTTAACCCTTGATATTGTGAGATTGACTGCAAAACCATGGCGATGGGTTTAGTTTTCTGTTAACATTACCTTCTGTCCTGCGAAAGTGAAATTCTCATATTGTTCTATCATGCATTTCGTGTGTTCCTGGAAAGCCACAACAGATTCATTCTTCCACCAATCTACCAGATTTCCCTTCTTGTCAAACAGGCGTCCTGAGAAAAATTATCTGGTTATTCTAAATTCCTTGCTTTTTACAAAGTAATGTACAACCTAAGTTGAACATCTATATAAGCAACAGTACGAGACGAGAACCAGTCGAACAGTGAACGAAGTCGAAGGTTGTTCATTAAATAATATATAATGAAGTATTTTATTTCGTGTTTTGCTAAGCAGGCGAGTTTCTTTTGCCACCAAGATGACGAATGCTGCATGTTATTTGAACTCAGAAAATTCAATCTTTTTACACTTTAGCTACTGCTGACGTCAACCTATTTCATGAAAAAGTTTACTCAAACAAAATTGTAATTGTTTTAAAAAAATTAAAATTAATTGTACCTTGATTATCGAAGCCATGAGTCAACTCGTGTCCCATCACAACACCTACAGCACCAAAGTTTATTGACCTGTGATATAAAGCAGAAACAATATCAACAATAGACTACATCACCGCCCTCTTCTTACCTTTGAAGAGTTAACAATTATAACTAATAACTACCAAATAAGACACTTTGTTCTAATGAAGTAGCAAATAAAAACATATTATACATCCAAAAAAAAATTAAATAATTAATAATGAAAACTAAACGATGAATAAGGAGACCAATATACAAGAGGTAATGAAAAGGCCAAGTTTAAAATAATTGTTCATGACATTGTTAAGTAGCAATCATAGAAACACTAAAACTGATCTGCTCCCAACAACGGTAACTTCATAGATCAGATGGCAAGTGTATTGACCCACTAAAATTGACCTACTCCCAATAGCGGTGACTAGATCACATGTTAAGTGTATAGACCTACTAAAATCGGTTTTCTCCCAAAAGAAGTGGCTTCATAGATCAGATGGTAAATGTATGGACCCACTAAAATTGACCTGCTCCCAACAGCGGTAGCTTCATAGCTCAAATGGTAAGTGTATGGACCCACTAAAATTGACTTGCTCTCAACAGCGGTAGCTTCATAGCTCAGATGGTAAGTGTATCGACCCACTACAATTGACCTTCTCTCAACAGCGGTGGCTTCATAGATCAGATGGTAAGTGTATAGACCCTCTAAAATTGACTTGCTCCTAAGAGCGGTGGCTTCATAGATCAGATGGTATTTGTATTTCAAAAATTATGAGAATACTTAGAATGAAACAAAACATTTATTATCATTAAAAAAGAATCATTAAAAAAGAAACTAACTTACTGTGGAAAATCTGGGTCAAAAAATGGCCTTTGAAGGATCCCAGACGGAAATGCTGCAAATAAAAAAACGTTTGGTATAGGTATGGTATATATTCGAACCTTTCAGCTGTTTAAGCCCGTTCAAACGGATCAAATATGATATTATTATTATTATTATCATTATCATTATTATTATTATTATAATTACCATTACAATAACTGCCACTCATCTTCATTTTCGGTATCATCATCTATAAAGTGTATGATGATGATTATGATGATTTAGCATTTATATAGCGCCCTTTCCATTAGGTAGATGATCGAAGGCGCTTTACAATGATTTACAGTTGACTGCTATAGTCCGCTATATACGGCTCACAATTAAATTCTTTAAGTATTTCCCTCAGTTAGAAGTACACAGGCCACGACACCGGGATCACCCTACTCCTTTCGACAAGTGTTGTGGGATCTTTTAAGTCCCCCGATAGGAAGTCGAGAGACTGGACCTACGGTTTAACGTCCTTATCCGAGAAGACGCAAAGATCTAATAATTGCAGACATTGGAGCAAAGGCAGCACCTTTTCCTCAATTATTTTAAGACCCTGAGTGTTAGTCCGGCCGGGAATCGAACCCGAGCCTCCTGCACGATAGACTGGCACCTTACCAACTAGGCTAACCAGACGGCGGTTAGCGTAATTAACTAGCGTAATTTTATAATCAGTACTATCATTATCACCAACCCCATTACCTGGATCATCACTTCTGTCATTGTCAACATCACCTTTATGATGGGAACATTACCATTGTGTATTGAGGAATTGCCTCCATCTGGGAGGAATTTCACAAATTAGACGAAGAGGAGAACCGGACAGAGTGAACCTCGGTGGTTACCAATGAAGACCATCAAGAATATTTAGAATTTGCAAAGTGCTTGCACACAGCACTCTTTCCAGTTGCCACAATGTTTTCGATAACATTACGACAAACAGACATGCAGGCACAGTTCCGGATGACCTCCGCAGTTGTTTTAAAGTATCAAAAAAAAAAGAGAACAAGTTTGATTGCCTCATTAATGGGATGCTACCCATTAAACAATTACGACCATGTTTAAATATACAGTCAGACGCAATTCGAGCTAAGGTCTTTGTTTAACTTATGCTAATTTTTTGGATTCTTGTTTCTGAGTTACTCTTACAATTGCATATATAATTTATTTTTTCCTTGACAATGGCGTCAAGATGTCACCGAAACGTCGGACTCTTATCGCTAGTTTTTATTTGTAAAAGCAATTGAATTCGGAATAATATCACTCTTTTTGCAGTACATTCTGTACAGTGATTTTAAGACCCAAAGTAAGGATCTTGGTGATTGTCAAACTGGAGACATTCCAAGATTGCTAATCCGACGTACAAACTTGGTGAAAAAGTCCATATGAAATTATGTTTCCTTTTTTTTTGGATACACGAAGTGTGGAAACGATAATATTGCTAAGGCGAGACTAATTTGATTTCCTGCTTTTACTAGAGTAATAGTTGTTAGGCCATATTTTACTGCAGAAATAAATTTAATAAAAGAAATTTGTGATGAAGTATTCTTGAACTTTTCTTTTGAAGAAACGAGATCATTCGTTTTGAAGCTGTGGAAATTTCTGGCTGTCTCCATTCTTGCCGCTAATCATGGAATTAGTAAGGTTTGTTGTTCTACTCAGATGTTATGCACGTATAGTATCACTCTAGCTAGTGGATTATTTCAAATCCTGTATCCTGATTGGCTACTCAGATGTTATGTAGGTATATTATCACTCTAGCTAGTGAACTATTGCAAATCCTGCATCTTGATTGACTATTCAGATGTTAGGAACGTATAGTATCACTCTAGTTAGTGAACTATTACAAATCCTGCATCCTGATTGGCTACTCAGATGTTATGCAGGTATAGTATCACTCAGGCATGTGGAATACTGCAAATCCTGCTTTTTGACTGGGTACTCGTAAGGTTTATACGACATGCAATCAGTGTATTTTTTGTATCACTCTATTAATGTACGAGAAGACATTGGAACTTTTTGAGTAGTTCAGTGACACTAACATAATTTTTAGCGGTGTTTAATAACAGGCAATTTTTATCATATTATTGAGAATTATAAGAAACCTTTTAAACTTCGGACTTATGAAAGAGAATAGTGCATAATTTGTCTCTTTTTGGTAGATGCAAGCATCAGCATTTGAACCTTCAGGCGTTTCTTGCCTCAGTGAAATTTAATGGTTGCATTTCACATTCTGGTTCTTCCTTGATTTGAACACTTTTTGGACCTCCTTTCCGCCAAAGCAAAGTTCTTAGCTACCCATCCTTACAAGCTTCGTAAAATGAGTACAGCTTCATGAGTATGTTGTTTTTTTAGCCTGAAAAGTTGTGCACTCGGAAGGCTTCTCTTCAAATATAGTTAGAAATACCAACTTGCACCTCATTTCTACTTGCAGACGAACAAATAAATGAAAATAAGAAAGTGTTATTTAAAGCAACAAACGAACCGTTTTCTGTAATAGCTAAATTCGGATGCTCAATAAACTTTTTTCTTCGCAGTTTGTCTTGTTTTGTTTTGGCATCCTGCTTAAACAATGTCTTTTTAGATTTTTAAGCTCTCTAAAGCTTTAAATTAAACAATTAGAAATAAAAAAGGCAGCTCTTTGTGAATTATTTTGGCAAAAGGCCAACACTCAAATTTTCAGCTCCTTGCATTGCTTAAGACAATGCTGATATATATTCAGCTTTAAGCTGATGCTAAATGCGGGTTGGTTAAATCATTATACAAAAAAATGTTGATAATAAAGATTGATTGATTGATTGATTGATTATTGATTGATTGATTGATTATTGATTGATTGATTGATTGATTGATTGATTGTTTGATTGATTGATTGATTGATTGATTGTTTGATTGATTGATTGATTGTTTGATTGATTGATTGATTGATTGATTGATTGAGTGAGTGATTTCAGATTGTTTGGTTGATGATTGATTGATTGATTAATTTATTGAATGTTTGATTGATCGATTGACTGATTGATTGATTGATTGATTAATTGATTGACTGATTGATTGATTCACTGATTGATTTGTTGATTGATTGACTGATTGATTGATTGATTGATTGAATGAATAAATGATTGATTGACTGATTGATTGATTATCTAAATACCCGTTGTGTCTACACGACAACGCTATCCAATAGTGCGCTCTCAACAAAATTTAGCTCTACAACTTTTTTTAAGGCTGACTGTGAAAAAGCGAAAAGGGAAGCTGCATTAATGAAGAACAACACCACTTCTCTTGACCATGAAGCCGCGCCAAATGGATCGTCTTTCCCTGGTCAGTGTTAATTACAATTGACAGAATAACTTAAGAGAAAAGCACTGAGCTCAACACAAGCCAAATCTTATTACTTTTTTTTCTGAATTTAATTTTAAAAAATTGGTCCAAAATTTTGTTAAAGCAGCTGTACTTGCCGTAACATACTATTTCAGAGCACAAAATCTTTAGCATAAAAAAGCAAAGTCGGAGGCCAATTTTATTTTGAAACAAGAGGCTTTACTCGTGGTACGCGTGGGACCGGGGACAAATCCCAAATATGGCAGTCACTGGACCGAATCGCTAATCACGACATGAAAAAAAAAAGAAAAAGAAATGGAACCCAAACGTTGACTCGTGGTACCACGAGTAAAAAGTGTCGTTATTCTTCTGTTTCTTCTTCAGAGATTTCTACTAATTAGAATACTCGCTCTCGTCGATAGAAATTCTGAGCGAGTATTCTAATTGTTAAATAGATTATGAATAGTATTAAAAAAACTACTGAAGTGGGCGATTAAGTAAAGCACGTTGTTTAATCAACTCTAGGTTGAAATGCTTGATCATCGGGAAAGTACAAAGCCAACGTTTCGAGTGTTAGCCTTTCGTCAGAGCAAGCTTTCGTTACGGCGGTGATCAACCTTTTCAACCTAGAGTTGAAAACACTATTTACTTTAAAATAGCGTACAAAACGGCTTAGATTGTTCCATAAAGTCAAAATAAAGACTATTGCCACGGCGACTGGTTACATGCTTAGCCTCAGATCACTCGGCTTCAAAAAAGAGCAACACTCGGCTTTTGCCACGGCAATTGGTCACGTGCTTGACCCCATATCACCCGGCTGCATACAAAGCAAAGAGCAACACACTACTTTTGTCACGGCGACTGGTCACGTGCTTGACTCCAGATCACCCGGCTGCATACAATGAGCAGCTCACTACTTTTGCCACGGCGACTGGTCACGTGCTTGACCCCAGATCATCCAGATACATACAAAGAGCAATACTACTTTTGATACGGCAATCGGCCATGTGCTTGACCCCAGATCACCATGCTGAAAGTTCTAATGAAATTTTCATTTTAAAACAGTAAAGCTTTGCTGTTATCTCTATGCTATTATTAAAGGTCTGCTGTTATGTCTATGCCATAGCTTCATTAATCGCTAACTGAGGTTCTTCTGCAAAACTCGCATCACGTGACTCGTTGGGTTGATGGAGCTCGAATACCAGAACCTGTGGATAAAGTAGAACAGAAATTGAGAAGCCTGATTGTCTTCATTTTTCTTCTAAATTGAAAATATAGACAGAATTTCACTAACGTAAGATACAGTTGCAATTATTATCTTCCAAGTCCTCATGTGACACACTGGCTCTAATAGCTACATTTATAGATAACTAACTAGTAGTAACTATCGCTAAGAATTATCCATAGAACACTATAGAACCAATTTAAGAAAATTCTGTCCAACAGTAATAGGTAAATATTTTTGGAATAATATTCCTCTTTCTATCCGTTCTAAATCACCCAAAAAAGTCTTCAAAAAGTATCTTCAACGTTTCTTTCTCGCACAGTATTAGTATTAGTGTTTTTTGTTTAAACATTTTCCTGGTAGTTTCTTTTCCTCCTTCCGTGAAATAAAATTTGTTTATAATGAGTTTAGGGGTACATTATTAGATTCCTATATCGTGCCCTATCTCTTTTCATTCTCCATTGGTTTTATTCATTTATTATTCTAAACTTTAACCTTAAACCTTAACCATGTTACTAATAACCAATGGAAAGAGATGAAATAAATAAATGAAATGAAAAATCGATAAGTACCAACCAGCGAGACAAACATTTGAAAGTTCGACAAAAATTTCGATTTTCAAACACTTTATTTCTCTCATTTGAAGTTTGAAGAATCCAAATTGATTTAGCTAGAAACGAATCCTCTCTCTGGTGCTTTACCGATTTTTTAGTTGACTTGTCAGGCGGAAGATCACAAGCTAATAGAGATTAATTTTACACGAACGCTGGCTGAGTAAGCGATTTACATGGAGCTCGATTTGATCCTGTCGTACTTAGCACGATCGTCGATTAAGTTTATATTGAGTCTAGATTGTTTCTCAAGTTGCTTTACTTTCTGGACTGCTGACAAGTAGTTTATCAATTAAAGGATTTAAGTTTAAAGTTTGGGTTCCCAAGGCTTCGATTGTTTTGCACGTTGGCCGCCTCAAGTTGTTCTTGACAGCGGATCGCTGGTCGATTTTTGAGCTTTCTAGCCAGATATAGAAAGCGCTGTTTCCCCACAGAGCACTTAACAGAAGTAAATTCGTACAAATAATACAGTATTTTTAAAAAAAAAGTCAAATGAAACCAGAAGCAAAATTCGCTGCACTGAAATACGAATGAACGATGAGGACGATAACTTGAACTAGTACGTCGTACAACTGGCTCTCAAAAGCAAAACAACTCGCCGCAGGATAGACCATTTCACAGTTCCTGAAAGGCAACCAAACCTCTACATGAAACCGAGGGGAAGGTTGACTTGGCTTAGAGAAGTGGAAATAATTATCATAAGAAAGAAACTTATTAGCGTGCCTATTATTTCCACTTCTCTAACTGTGCGAGGTCAACTTTTGTCTAGATTTTATGAAGTGGCTTGGTTCCCTTACAGGAACTGTGAAATAGTCTATTGGCTCAACTAAGAAAGAAAGCGTGCTACGATTGGGTGATCATTACGACATAAAAGTAACTTATGTTACGCGAGATTACGCTCATTCTCGATAGCTTTTTGCCAACTCTACTGGTGCACGCAAGGCTCTATATTCTGCCGCCTCCCCAGCCTCGCGTCTTTGCTCGGCTGGCTCGTTGGAAAAAAAATAGCACAGGTAATGGAACCAAGGGGACGGCAATTTGGCACCACATGAATTACCAGTTAATTTTGTGGTCGGCTGTCGTAACATTTTTTGCTTTATGATTTGCTTTTGTATCATTTGCCGCTGTGGTTAGCTATTATAACATTTTCCGCTTTGTGATTGGCTGTTGTACATTTGCTGCTGTGGTTGGCTGTTATAACATTTTCTGCTTTGTGATTGGCTGTTGTACATTTGCCGCTGTGGTTGGCTGTTATAACATTTTCTGCTTTGTGATTGGCTGTTGTACATTTGCCGCTATGGTTGGCTGTTATAACCTTTTCCACTTTGTGATTGGCTGTTGTATCATTTTCTGCTTTACTATTGGCTGTTGTAACCTTTTCCGGTTTGTGATAGGCCTTTTGCAACAAGTGATCACCTGGTACAGTTAATGCTATTCTAGTGGGCAAAAGAATGAGAGAAACTCCACTGGGAAATGTGAAACTTAAAAAAAATCGCGTTATTCTAGTTAACTGAGCCTTGTCTTTGAATCTGTCAAATTCCTTTGCCCACCAGAATAGCATTATTTGTACCATGTGATCACTTGCTGCAAGGCCTATTGGGTGTTGTATCATTGTCAGCTTTGCTACTGGTTATTAAAACAGTTTTGCTTGATTATTGGCTGATAAAAATAGCGCAATCCATGCGTAAATCCTGGGAATCAATCCAATGAAGGTAGGGATTTCAAACTGTATGTGTTGCTTTATTAAGCAAATGGAAGAATATCAAAAATAGTTGTTACCTCGTTTATCCCTTGAGAAAGAAATGGAGCTGGGACATACAGCGTTTCCTGAGGTCCAATATGCCAATATCGGCCAAGATTGTGACCGTTAATAAAACAAACGCCCTTTGACCAGCCTTTCATGCTGATAAATGTGTCTTTTGGTTTGTCGTTTATCATAAACGTGGCCTTATAAAGGGCTGGCCCTCTCGTAACCTGTGATTCAGAGGCCTCTGAATTTTCTTGCCACTCCTCGTGACTTTGAAATCTGCAAACAATGGCATGTATTTGTTTCTTATGAGATTCAAAAAAATAATCTAAAAATAAATATTTGCTGACGTAACTGTTTGCAAGTTCCTTCATTAGGCATACAACTTTAGGATACAAGTGAAGAAAGGTAAATATGACGAGTTTAACACATGACGTTTTCCTAGGTAACAAACTGATGACCTTTTTTAAAATTCAGATTTTTTTTGGTATTCCTAGTAGAAACTGTGGCATTTATGACGCAATAAAACGTGTAACAAAGATACGCCTATCAACTTGTAAATACTACGGGTATATTGAACTCGTACACGATTGAGAGACTCTCAGATGCTTTTTTTTTGAGGAGAAAATTGAATTATTTCTTTTTTATTTCATGTATTACAATCTGAAACTGTTTAAAAATGCAAGGCTAAAATATTATAAAAGTTATTAGAAAAGTTATTAAAAAACAAACGTTTTCGGTTCACTTAACCATCTTCAGGTTAACTTTTTTAATAACTTTTATAATATTTTAGCATTGCATTTTTAATAATTTTTATGGAGAATTCAATTTTTAATCTGAAACTGCTTAACCCTTTCAGTGCCAGTCATTTATCAACAACCAACTTCTCCTTATATAACACATACAAAATATGACATTTGGTGATGAGAAAATGAGAATTGATCAA
>JAOBBB020025164.1:0-15398 GCA_025331005.2 Zoanthus gigantus | reverse complement strand
TATATAATCTATGTTAAAATATGTAGTTTTAAATATAAATTTGATAATAAATATTAATCTATATATATACAAAAAAATGTAGTGTTGTTACAGACAGACAATCAGGACAAACAAGGACAAAACAAAACAGACCGGAAATAACAGGACAAAACAGGGAAACAGGGAGTACAATGTTGTCTAATATAGAGAGTAACCAGAGAGTAAACACGTCATAACGTTAACTATTATCATAACGTTAACTGTTATCATTAGGCTGTGGCTAAATGCCAGGCAGCCGGGAACGGTCTTAAATAAACTAAATGCCTGGAAGTTAGACTTAGAAATCTTTTTTGAAGTAAAAAAAAAAAACAATTGTAACAGGCAACCCCAAGAGGGATTGAACCCGTATAATCAGCATGGCCATGCGATACTCTATACAACTGTGCCACGGAAACTGGCTGGCAGCTAATAGAATTTTTAGAGTATCTCTCATGTCACCCTTACCATTATTGAATGCTAACCATAAACAGGCTAACCGGATTGCTACTTAGCCTAATCTACAAAAACAATTTTACTGCATTTACACACGTCGTTATCTTTATTAACAAAACAGTAACACAAAGGTCTGTAATTTATTTTTTTACTCGAAATAAAATTGGAAAGCATCACTAGTCGTTACAGTACCATACTTTTATATGACTGATATTGATTGTAAATGATTTTAATATTTTAAAAAAAAATTTAATAATACAACTACTGTTGTTCTTATGTGTGCCTGTAAACCTGCAGGTCAGAGGTTTATGCACATGTAGGTCCTTCTTATATGTTACATTATGGGTTTATTATAGGGTTATGGTTAGAATTTATTCTATAGTATGCGCAACCATAATTTACCTTATATGACGAATTCAAACTCCCTATACATGTATTAAAATGTCTTAAAATCAAAATCACTTACCTTTGACGTCAGCCATCTTGGAGCTGGCGACCAGAGAGCGCATTTATAACCATATTTATGCCTCCAAAATTAAATCACTCTATGCACTGAAGTTACTTGGCTGCCTATATTTTCACCATTGTTATGAACATTTTACCCATTCTACGGTACTTTATCGTGTTTTAATCCATAGTCCTCATTTTTTACCTCGGTCCGTGTTTTATACCTAGTCCGTAGTCCTAGTCCGGATTTTATACCTCAGTCCGTGTTTTATACCCAGTCCGTAGTCCGTAGTCCGTAGTCCGCAGTCCATATTTTATACTGACCATCTGCGATCACATCTGCGTAGAACATCAATCAGTCTGCTTGTCAATGCTCATGTTTTTGCTCCATATAGTAGAGCAGATCTCACACAAGCTTCATATACCCTTCCACTAGTCCTCAATCCTATACTGCAGTTCACCAATAAACTGACTATTTCTCGCCATCTTCTCCTTGCAGCTGTTACTATCTCCCACACTGCTCTCTCCATTTATGTTCTACTTCCTCCAACATGCCCCAAAGTTTAGTATTTGTGATTTTACTTTTCTTCTTCTTTGTTCTCAGTTCTTTGCACACTATTTGTTTGTTGGTGTTTTCTATTCAGTAAGTGAAAATTCAAGTTAATATCTATGCTTTTATTTCTTCTGTTTCTTAGTTTTTCTTAACAATCCACTTTTTTTTTCTTCCATTTTTCTTCAAAGATACAGAAATCCTGCTCTCTTGAGGTGATCTGTTTCTGAGTTGTCACACGACAAAGAGCTTAAAATGGCACTCAGACCTAAAACAAGTGTTCTTTAAAACAAACCCTGTGTAAAAGATTATACTGACAAAGTCTTACAAGAAAATTTGAAATAGTTTTCGAGAAACTGTATCTTCTAGCGATAACAACAACAACATCTGTAACCACAGCTTTCTGTAAATTTCTTTTAAAGTTTTGTTTGTTAGTTTTGTTGTAATTTCGCCAGGATGCGACTTTTCATGTAATGACGTAACAGGAGTCTAATCGCAGTAACCGTTTTTGGTTTCTGAGCCGACGATATTCAGGTTCTAGCCTGCGACACGTCTTTTACAACTTTTGAAAGCATTTTGTCAGCATAATCATTTTACACATATCTTTAAGGTAAACAACACTTGTTTCAGGGGTTTAGGGATTGACACTTTAAGCATCGAGGGCAGCCACGGCAAAAAAGTCCTTAATTTAGAAACACGAAAGTTGCAAGTTCGATTGTACCAAGCTGACCGTTTTGATCTTTTATTGTTTTATAATTATGTTCTCATTCGGTAAACTGAGTTCTGCCTTTCTCAGGCTACCAAGACACACACCAAATGCAAGAGCATATGACACACGCCTCAGCACTTAAATTTCACACACCCAATTGTTTCCTTCACATGCCTCACACCTGCTTATTTGTCTAACTTTGTTGCTCCTTTTGTTCCATGATGCTTAACGCAATAAAATGTTTTAGAAACATGAATACCGCCTCCCATTTTAGTTTCAATAACCAAATTTCTGTTTGTGAAGTAAGTGTGACCCAGTTTCCTTGCACAACTTGTGAAACCGATCCTGTTTTGGCTTGGGGCCAACTAGCTTAGGTTACACTAAAATGGTCAAATATATCATCTGAAACGAGGCCACAACCCGGACAGCACATGTTCTCATTTGGCACCAAATTTAATTTGATTACTGAAACAAACACTGCCATCAATCCTACCACCATGTCTGACACTGAGTTGACGTCTCCGAAAAAACAAAAAAGTTATCTAGAAAATATAACGGAGCCTAAAAATACAAATGCTTTTTCAGTTCCAGGTCATAAACAAGCAACAGTTGCATTAAACTTTGACATCTATGTTTACCTAAAGGCGAAAACCAGAAAAAAATTGATAAATTAACACTATACTCATACCTTAAAAACGCAGAAAATCACCCTTTTTTTTATTTTCCTTGGGAGTTAAATTTTCAAAATTTACCGAATCCCCTAGAAATGTCACAAGCCCAGCATTTTTTCAACCCTTGGCATTCTGTAGCAATTCCGTTCATGTTGTTCGATACTACGTAAGTGATCATGAGTTTACAGAGCTGGAATTGAAATAAGTTTAAAATTTGTCTAGAAAACGTCCGAGCAAAATAAAATTTGTTAAAAAATGTACTACCGCTGGCATTTATTTATTTATTTAAGCCTTCCCCCCACCCCACCCCCTCGTTCTGACCAATGAAATAAAAGTAGAATTGATGTGCTGTAGTATCAAAGTATAGACTAATAGATAAATAACTTCAGGACAAGTCATTTTAATTTAACACAACTAGAATCTAAATTTGAACCTTAAGGAGTGCTTGGTTAGTGGACATATGCACGCTTCTAGCAAGAAGATTCAATTTCAAATCCTGGATCTTCAAAGACTTATACATTTGTGTGACGCTTATTTTCTGTCAAAGTTGCCTAAGCTTTCAAACCTACTGTAAGTTTCAACTTAAGTACTGCCACAAGCTAACTAACCGTAGTAGTTACTAAAACAAGGGAATGATCTAAAATGACCTGCAATGACCTACAATTACGTACAAAATACAATGACCTACAATGATCTACATTATGATCTAAAATGAGCTAAATTGAGCTACAACAAACTAAATATTAATATGAGTTAATATTTAAAACTACCTCAAAATGCGTACGGCTTGTTTTCTAAGTTATCTAACCTCTGAAGCTGTATTTATGAAATATATTTCTCTTGCTGTTCAATGGAAGTTTGAATTATTTATCTTGCAGTTAAAAGAATAAATTTCAAAACCTAAAGCTTTAGATTTTGGAATTTATTGTTCAGAGCAATTGTAAGAAAAACACATTTTGTTCCGTTGGGTTTCCTGTGTTAAAAATGAAAACCTCGTTTTATATGATTTTTTTCAGACCTGAAACAGTTGTGCTGTAATCATGCCTAAATATGCCAAATATTTTCCAACCCCCCCTCCCCCACCATTTATTCCGACTCGCCTGTTTATTTGGAACCGAAGAGTATTAACTGTCGTTGCCTCATAATTGCATGTACGATATATAAGTTCTAATGAAAGAGTGTTACAGGAATCAGTTCTGGGCAATTAAAGACAGATTAAAGTACGATTCATAAAACAGGTAAATGGAATTTATAAACAGATTTAATAAACACACCAGGGGGGTAACAGTTGTGAAGATCCACCCCTCGCCAGCTGTTTTGATGATGTAATGCCATGTAATACCACGTACGTACTCATAGAGTGGTTTTCATTTCACATGCAAGAATTGCCAAACTAACAGTTTATCATGGTATGAAAAATTCCAGTGTTTATCCATTCAATGGACCCCATTCATATGAATGTGTAAACCCTGTACAATTAAATAATGTATGCATACCTTTCTACTCTCACATCTTGGGTGTGAGTCTTACATCTGTGGGTTTAAAACTCTTGTATTCACTAATGTACCTTTGCACCAATTTCCCACATCTGATTTACAACCTTGCTTGGACTGATTTCTAACAGTATTGAAACTCAAACCAAAGTAGGAAGTGGGTGGGCATGGTTGGTGCAGTTAATAAGATCTCTGCCTTCCTATCACAAGGTCCCCAGTTTGATCCCCTGCTCTGCCTAGATTTGAATATTTGTGTGACCTTCTTTCCTGCCCAAGCTAACTCAGCTTTCAATCCTTCTGCCATATCTTCTGTGATGTTTAACTTCCTCATGTCTTCTTCCGCTACCTTACTCCAGGTCTTCTTTGGCCCAACTACTGGCCTTGTTCTACCTTCCACTTCCAGCACCATTCCTCTCCTAAGTATGCTATTCTCATCCGGCTTCATTTTACATGACCAAACCATCTCAACCTTGTTTTCCTTAATTTATGTTCAAGGTTCTCCATCCCCCACATCTTCTTCTGACCTCTTGATTAGTAATCCTTTCCAGAATAATAATACATCATAATTAATTATACAGCAATAATAATGACTGTACCATTGTCAATAATGATGTTGTCCTGCAGAGAAACTACTTTTGGACTCAAGAAAGCCCTCCGACTATGCTTTCACTGAAAAGGGGTGTGAAATTGCTGAAGGGATCAATGATGTGGAAGAGTGGAAAGGAACAGAAGTAAGTTGTAACAATTGATTTTCAAAACTAATGTCAGTTAAACTGATGAATACCTAGCTACTAAGCACATACATATTATACTGTATTTTCACACACCATGCTGAGTTTACAATAGCTGCCTTTTGCTATTAAGATATCATTATGAAATTATGACAAAAAAGTAGTCAAAATAATTCTTACTTAATAATTTAGGTGAGTATCATTCATTTGTCAGTAACTGTTATGCAGTTCAGAGTAGCATTGATGGACCAACTTAAAATAACCTGCTCTAGCCAGTTGTGGCTTTATAGCTCATTTGGTTAGCAGATTGAAATGGTATCTTGGAGGTTATAGGTTGATTCACATTGAAACCTGACCTGGCTTTTTTCAAATCAATGGAAATTGAATCATTTTCATCCCTAGTATAATATCTGGGTTTTTATCCCATAATATTATTTTGAAAGCTGGACCTCAACCTTAACAATACTACACTCTTACATTAACATTAGAAGAATTTAATATGATATTTGTAACTTGTTTGCAGCTTGCAGCAGATACCCTTGGTTTTAATGCTGATGAAAAGCTATCAATGTACAAGATCTGTGCTGCCTGCCTCCACTGGGGAAATGCCAAGTTCAAGCAAAGGCCACGTGAAGAACAAGCTGAAGTAGCAGATCCAAAAGGTGAAGTACATAACTCCAAGAATTTTGATACATAGGTGTTTGGAAAACGAAGACTTGCAAAAGGAAGACCAAATTTAAAAATTGCTAGCAAAAGCAAGGAATTAAATCACTTGTTTTAGTTCACAAATGCCACTATACTGGCTCCAGTAAGAACAAAAACAAGTGATTTCCTTGATTTTGCTAGCAGTTTTTTTAATTTCGGGTCTTTGTTTTTTATCTTTGTTTTCCAGATCTTTGGCCTTTGGTCTTCGTTTTTCAGGTCTTTGTTTCCCTCAGATAGATGTATCACTTTGTAGAATTTAATTGGCTAACAGTAACTTTACTTTACTGCATCACTTTGTCAAATTTCTATTTAATGCATTGATTGTCGAGGTTAAAAGGGTTACCATCCTGGCAGACTTAACTTTGCACACCATTGTGCTTCAAAATTTTAAACTCCAACTGTAAAAAAAAATTAACATATTTTATATATTACTTTGTTTTAGAATTATTATTACTCAGCAGTCCTTTGTTTAGAAAGTTTGATAGTTAACCTGCAGTATTAGTGTTAGTTACAACAAAACAAATCATTTTCAATCATTGTATTTGATTTCCATTTTGAAAATTCAAACAGAAAAACCAAAAAAAAAAACTCTCCTGGGAGTGGGAGAGATTGCTACAGCTGAGTGGGGTAAATCCGGCCACCCTCGTTTACGGGGATAAAACCAGATCAAAACTGGATTGATGATGATGAAACAGAAAAACCATACAAAAACCTCACAAAGTGCTACATTGGGTTGTAAAAAAAACTAAATTTCACACTGGTTTGAAAAGCATCAAATATTGGACATGTTCCAAAGTGATGACTGGGTCAAAAAGCCATGCAGCCAAATAACTTAACTGTACACTCTAATAATTTTGTATTACAACTCAACTTTCGCTGGAGAAAAAGTTCAAAAACATCATTTAACTTATATATCTTGGACATTTTCAGTTTACTGCCATGTGTTAAACAGTTAACTGCTATGTTTTAGACAAAATATAATACAGTATCACAATTGTAAAGATGTCAAAACTGAGTGATCCAGCTGGCTGGGTGACCCTTCTAACTGAGTCAAGTATTTTGTTTCTCATGTATCAAATTGTTCCATTGTGTGACAAAGAAATGTTCACGTGTAAGATTTTAATACTAGTCCAGGGTAACTCCATTAAACAGATGGTCATAGCTTTCCTGGGACAACTCTTCTGTATATAAATAGGACCTAGGAAACAGGACAACATTTTTGATTTTGCAAGATATAAGTCCAAAATTTCAAAATTTTTATTAGTGTTTCTTCAATGTTTTTTTTGAGATACAGACTTTGGCCTCAAAATTTAGTTTTTTAAGTTAAGATCATCTTCAGTTGGAGGGAAGTTACAGTGGATTCCTAACATATAGTTATTTATCTTTCCATTACATTTACACCCTGGCATTGCTAACTTCTTTAGACTTGGAGAAGACTGCTTTTCTGCTGAGCTTATCCATGACAGATTTTACAAAGAGCATAATTAAGCCAAGGATCAAGGTTGGACGTGAATATGTCCAGCAAGGTCGCAACTTGCAACAGGTACTGGACATCAAGTTTTAATTTTCCGTATTTTGCCAGAACATTTTAAACAAAAATAATAGGGAAATTTTCCTCCTAAAATGTTAATGAAATATAGGAAGCTATGTTCTCATGTTACTGTATCTTTTTATATGTACATTTTGTAAACATGGTGTATTGATTCATACATAGCTATTTTTTGATGTCCAAAATCAATAATATTGTTTATATAATATATTAATAGTAGTAATTATTACAGTAAAACACCTTTGAAAAACCAGCAATTTAGTATCATATTTACCTGTGTGTGTAGTTAAAATAACAATAATTTATATGACTGTTCAGACATAATTTTATAAACTTGAAAAAAATGTAAAATTTCTTAAAAAGTACCAGTTTTGGCTTCCAAAATGGAGGTCGACTTTAATACACATGCTAGTCTTAAGCAAAGACAGTCTTGTCTTTGTCCAATTAAGTTAGTTTTTTTAATAATAATTTTATATAAAATATTACATGGCCAAAAAGAGATTCAAAATTTCTCTCATTCTCATGTTGAAAAAAAATTCTTGAGTGACCAAAAAATGTTAGGCCATGTAATTTATCAGATTATAATTAAAAAGTTTGTTTTTAGATACCTTTTATAGTGCAGCGATGTAGCTTTTAAATCTACCTGAGATGAGTTCTAAGAGCATCAGAAGTGGGCTTACAATACATTATGTAAGTTTAAGTACAGTAATAACTAAAGTTGTAAAACAGAACAATCCTTTTGTGGCAATATTAGATATTAAAATAATAATTAAATCATGTTTTTGAAATGCTTATAAAAAATAATAATTGTGTTTTATTTACACAAGGTTGCATACTCCATTGGTGCCCTGACAAAGTCTCTATTTGAACGCCTGTTCTTGTGGCTGGTGGAAAAAGTCAATCACACATTGCTGACAAAGGTATGCTATTTTGTTCTTGTCAGTCTTTTTACAGTATGCCTGAGTACCATAAAAACTGTCATCTTTGATGTGGCAATGCAAAGCCAAATGTTTCTGTGTTTTGTAGTTTCATATAGGGTGTGGGTGGGTGGGCGTGATTGGCACAGTTGGTAAGATCTCTGTCTTCCAACCACAGGGTCCCTAGTTCAATCCCCTGCTCTGCCTACAGTAGATTTGTCCATTTGTGTGATGTATCTTTCTTGCCTAAGCTAATTCAGCAATTTCCATCTTTCCCAGCTGGGGTAGGGCTAAATGGATACCAGCATGTGCTGGGAGCTAACCTAGTGTAATGGATTAGGGTCCTATTCTGGATTAGGGTCCTATCCTGGATTAGGGTCCTATCCTGGATTAGGGTCCTATCCTGGATTAGGGTCCTATTCTGAATTAGGGTCCTATCCTGGATTAGGGTCCTATTCTGGATTAGGGTCCTATTCTGGATTAGGGTCCTATTCTGGATTAGGGTCCTATTCTGGATTAGGGTCCTACTGTATTCTGGATTAGGGTCCTATCCTGGATTAGGGTCCTATCCAGGGGGAGTTAAAAGATTCTCATCCACTAAAACACTACAGAAACCACCAGCTCATGGGCCACTTGGTTTGTAAAAAATTTACCTTAGCTAGCATATAGGAAGTGGTAAGAGTTTATATTGCTAATAGTTAATTTGCAATTTGGGCCAATTTTCTTCAGTTTTAAATTTTGTGCTAATCGGCATTCATTTTTATTGAAAAAAAAAAACGGACAACAATATATTTTCAAAGACATGTTTCAGCATGCTTAGGCCATAAGTTTAATAGAATTATGGTAAGTGATAGCTTGTTTCAATTATAAAGTACATAACATGAATAAATTATTTACATTATGATGTACATTTGTAATGCATTACAATACAATGAAATGGAAATTAAAGAGTTAAGAAAGTATTAAAATGATGTAACTATTTGTTACATCACTTATCATTCTATTAAACTGATGATGGCATAAGTATGCCGAAACACGTCTTTGAAAATAGTTGTCCATTTTTTTCAATATTTATCATTATTGCTATTAATTTCTATCCTGTTGTATTCTGATTTTTAAATTCATGACTATACATATTGTAATTAGTTTGATAACCTTTTGATGCAAATTTATATTGGAGTGTTTAATTGCAAAATGCTCTCCCTCTTATCATTCAATTTTTGTCTTTTTTCACCAAAAACAATGATAAATGCTAAACAGAGTATTTTTGTCAAAGTCCATCTGCTTGAGTTATTGTCCAGGTTAAAAGTAGTCCTACTGTAAGAAGGACTGTTGGTGACTCACAGTTAATAAACTTCTGTACCTGTGTTGTACAACAACTTTAACCTGGACGATCATTCAACTAAACAAAAAAGCAACAGTTTGTAGTCTTCGGTAAACAGGAGATAACAGTGTATTGTATATATATTTGTATATATTTTTTAGTTTTTACCATATAAAAGTATAAAGAATTCTTATTTTGTACATAATATGAAGTTTTTACTGACAGTATTCATTAAAGGATCTCTCTCTTTCCCTATAGCCATTATAAATACAGTATAAAACTATGTGATTTTGATTTACTTTCAAAAGCCTTCCTTATCACAACTGCAGTGTTAGTATATGAGAAATGTAAATTAAATTAACATCACATCATTTGTGTTTGTGAGAAATTGATACAGTAGTCTTATGCATTAAAAATATAATTTTTAAATTATTAACTCAATACAGAAAATGATTATGTTGCAAGAATGTTTTTGGTTCAGTAATTACGTCACC
Source organism: Zoanthus gigantus (assembly GCA_025331005.2). Lineage (NCBI taxonomy): Eukaryota > Metazoa > Cnidaria > Anthozoa > Zoantharia > Zoanthidae > Zoanthus > Zoanthus gigantus. The sequence continues at coordinate 5,337 of JAOBBB020025164.1, read as the reverse complement.
ATTTTTGGAGCATTTTATATTTGAATATAATTTTAAACTATACTTTTATATTCCTTCCAGGACAAAAGAGCCTTTTTTATTGGTGTGTTGGATATTGCTGGGTTTGAAATTTTCAAGGTGAGGAACTTTAAAATAAAGTTTTTAATTAGTACAGCTGGTAAGAAAAATATCTTGGTAATTATTAAAAAATAAATAAATAATAAATAAATAAATAAGTTATCAACTTAAAAAAACATTAAAAAAGTACAGGTCTTTACAGTGCAGTGCAATGTAAACATACGATGTCTTTCAGAGTAAAGTGGATGGTATACATACATACAATGAGAAGTCTAAATTTGGATGAACTCTGTGAAACAAAAAGTTTGGCAAATTCAAGTGAACACTCCACTTTTGCAGTGATCTGCCCAACTGATAACCTTCTCAAAAGCAACCTTATTGATGATGGGGGTGGTCCAATATTTTATGACCAAATGGTGTGCATTCAGCTCGGAATCCTTCTATCATCATCAGGATGTAACCAGGTTTCAATGAGTGTAACAAGATTGATTTTTCTATTGAAAAACAATAATTTATGTATAAAAGCAGATTTGCTTAAAAGTTGAAAATAATTCTTTATGCGCTAATGTCCAACTCCTATCACTCCATCCTGCTGTAGCTGCAGAACAAAATAATTTGAATTTAAGATATAAACAATCTGCTACTGTAAATTTTTACCAGTAAATTTGACAAAACTAATTTGTTGACTTTCAGTTCAACTCCTTTGAACAAATTTGTATCAACTTGACTAATGAGAAACTACAGCAGTTTTTCAACCACCACATGTTTGTCCTTGAACAAGAAGAATACAAAAGAGAGGGTATTGAATGGACATTTATCAACTTTGGTCTTGACCTGGAACCAACAATTGATCTTATTGAAAAGGTAACAACCTATAATTTTATACAGTATGTATTGTGTAATGACATCTGTCAAGTTTGATAATTACCAAATACATTATAATTTTATTTTGAACTTAACTGTTAAATGGAGCTTGTACCTTGAATATGGTAAGTTCTATAACATGCAATAAGCTATATTCTTTTTCTTCTTTTCTGTCCATTGTAGCCCATGGGGGTGTTTGCCATTCTTGAAGAAGAATGCATTGTGCCAAAAGCCACGGATGACACCTTCCTGCAGAAACTGCACAATGCCCATGGTGATGGCAAGAATCCAAAGTATCGAAAAGCCAAGACTACTGGCAAATCAGCTGCTAACTATCACTTTGAAGTTGTTCACTACGCTGGTTCAGTTGGCTACAATGTTGAAGGATGGCTCAATAAGAACAAGGACCCAATCAATGAAGCTGTTGCTACACTTTTTGCCAAGTCAACTGATCCTTTTGTGGCACATCTCTGGAAGGAATATGCTACTGAAAGTTAGTATAGAAATTGTATATCATGTTTTACTCCATACTCTGTTAATTTGTTTGAGTGAACCTAGCTACATAAATTATCAAAACCTCTAATAAAGATCAAAAGTTTACAAAAGGAGAACAAAATATAACCCACGCAAAGTATGTTTGTTATAAAAATCTGCTTGTTATAAAAATCTGCTTAAAAAAAATTGAATAACAAAACTTGATATAAATTAGAATTACCACTATTACTTAGTGAGTTAAGAAAGATGATCTATTTTGAGTGTAAGTGTAGACAACCCCTTCATCAGAACAACAGTTGACAGTTTAAATTAAATGTTCTATCTATCTTTCAATACACTTTAAGAGTTTAATAATTATCTGATAAAAAAGTTTTAGTTAGTACTGTATTAGATTCATAGTCTACCTTTTCAAAATTGTTTTTTCGCAAATTGGAATTACTGAAAATAATTTTTATGTTTAGTAACTTTTTCCTACAAAGGAGTTGATGTACATCTATAGTTAATAGTTTCATGTGGTAATAGTACAGTTTTTATGTAGATTATAATAACTTTTATGTTTTTTGGATTTCATTATAAATATATTTTTGTATATTGTTTTAAGGGATCTGTGTTTATTGCAGTTTTTGTGACTGATACAGTTATCCTGAAAAAATATATTACTATTACTGTTGTATTGTTATTGCTACTACATACTGCAACAATTCTAGTACTATTACTATATTTATGATAAGTTTGAGTTTTTGAAGATTTTTTGAAGATTAGCTTGAATCTAAACTTGTCTATTACTCTCAAACTTGAGAGTGTACTCAACCAAATAAAGATTTTTTTTGTTTTTAGATAGTTTGACATGGTACAAAAAAAAAATAATACACATTCAAGCAAATTACGAAAAGAAATTAGATTTTAAACTTTAATTTAACTACATTTTTTACCAGATATGAATATTATTATTGAATGGTTTCCATCATGTTAAACACTCTATAAATTGCTCTACTAATCCTACAGCACACACAAAGGGTAAAGGAGGAAGCTTTATGACTGTCAGTAACAAGCACAAGGTTTGTTATGAGAAATTCTGTTTTTACCGTTGGAATGCTAAAATATATTTTTTATATTCAAACACTTACCCTAAAAAAGTGACCCTTAAAATAATACTCATATTGTAATAAATCTTTTTTTCCATTCAGTTATTTAAGTTGCTAAATCAATTTCCTGAAATCTATTTCCCCAACAGGAGCAGTTAGGGAGCCTGATGTCCACCCTTTACAGTACCTGCCCCCACTTTGTGCGATGCATCATCCCCAATGAGAAAAAGAAACCGGGTGTCATTGATGCTCATCTCGTCTTAAACCAGCTGCGATGCAATGGTGTTCTTGAGGGAATTCGTATTTGCCGAAAAGGCTTTCCAAACCGGATGGTTTTCAATGAGTTTAAGCAGCGCTATCAGATTCTTGCTCCTACAGCAGTTGCCGGTGGATTCATGGATGGCAAAAAGGCCTGTGAAAAACTCCTTGATGCAATGCAATTGGAAGCAAATGAATACCGTGTTGGATCCAGCAAGGTATAGGATATAAAGATATAAATTCCCGTTATGATTGGGTTTGATTCATTGCTAGCCTGCGAAGCTGGCGGTCTTGTGTGAGAGAAAAGACTGGGGAGAAGTTAGCAAGACCGCCAGCTACGCACGCAGGCTAACAGTAATTCATTAATTGCTGGAATCTGTTTTGGATAATATCTAATAAATATTTAACAGAACAACAAAGTACCACAAATTATTTAAAATATAATTTTCTCGTCATTAGTGTCTTTACCTTTCTTCAACTCCTTCTGTTGTATTTTATAGAGATTGTAATTAAACAGTGTGAACTACCAACTGTCTCTTTCAGCTTATTAAATCCCTTTTTTTTCATCCTTTTGACAAGGTATTCTTCAGAGCCGGTGTGCTAGGTGAATTGGAAGATCTTCGTGATGAGCGTCTGTCCAAGATTATCTCCATGTTCCAAGCTTTCTGCAAAGGCTATTTAATGCGAAAGGAATACAAGAAGATGTGTGACCAGAGGTGAGCAATCTTTGGGGAAACAATTGAGAACCTTAGCCGAGAAATTATTCCCTGACTGCCCTGGGACGAGTAGGCTTTCCCGCATGAATGCGAGGCTAACGCGGGGAAAGTTGCCGCGAAGTTACAAGAAAATTACGGAAAGTTATAGCCTATTTTGCAGAAGAAAAATTTAAAACTGAAAAATTTCAGAACTTAAAACTTTCTGCAGGCCCGAGGTATATCAGTCTCTAACCAAACTTTGAATGACCTTGTGGTTTCACGAAATCGAGAAATTTTCTAACGTTTGATTGCCTAAGTTTGCTCGCAGTTCTGAATAATGGGGAACAATTCTTCAATCGTCAAGCCTCTGGATCTATGCAGTCGTTATTTTACTTCCTTTCACTGGAGATGTTGAGAAAAATATAATATGGTAAAAACAGGGTTTGCTTTTGTTAGCCCTTAAACTCCTTAAAGTGCTGAGAGCATATTTTAAAAAGTTTTCCAGCTGGCATGCTGCGATCCATTTTCGAAGTCTTCCTTAGCTGCTCTCTCATCTCAAGTTATTTGTTTCTTCAATGGATGGAAAACAGTGAAATATTGGTGTATTTGTCGGGTTCCCTTTCTTCTTTGCGTAGCTCTTTGTGCAGTAGTAGGCTCTACAAAGATGTTTTGGTATATTCAAGCAAAATCAAAGAACTTTGCAGTGACTTTCCCCTTTTATAATTAGCCTCATATTCATGCTCCAGAGCTTATCCGTCCCACGACGTTTGGAAAATACGAATATTTTGTAAGAGTTATCAATGGTATTCTGTGGATGCTCGTGGAGTGACTCAATCGCCTTCATATGACAAACATGATTGGCTAAAATCACGAACGTCTAAGAACTGACTCAAGATTTCTTAGCGATTTCTATTTGATTAGATAAACAGTGCTACGATTGTTACCCTTTTCATCATCGTGGATTCTCCATTCGCAAAAATTGCTGTGGTTGACACTTTTTCATTCAAAGATAAAAATTCACCTCTCGTATTTAATATACAACAAAATAATGGTGTAGATTTTAGTTAATGCTTTTAGGGTTTCATTTCTTGGTATTAACGAAAACTAGCTTTTTGCTATATATATATAACTGCGAATTTCTGGTTTCCTTTTTTAACTCAACCTCAAGTAAGAAAATTTTGACTGGAGAAAAGTTGACGGATCATGTGTTGGTAGTTGGTGCTTGTTACCGTAATTTATTGTTGGCTTTAATGTTTATTATACTAGAATTGGAGTCGCTGTTATTCAGCGCAATGTCCGCAAATATCTCTTCCTGAGGAACTGGAGTTGGTGGAGACTCTTCACGAAGGTAAGAGCGACATACATTTTTTTAAAAAGTCTTCTGCAATGGAAGTATAGTCTTAGTATTGATTAGTCACAATTTGTTTTTGATCTTACCGTAGGTGAAACCCTTGCTAAATGTTGCACGAACTGATGAAGAGCTGAGAGAAAAACAAGCTGAGCTTGAAAAGATTCAAAAGCAGTATGAAGCTGAAGTGGTTCTGCGAAAAGAACTCGAGGATAAATTCACTAAACTAATGGAAGAGAAGAACGACCTCTTCACAACCCTGCAGCGAGTAAGTATGGTGTTTACAGTTTGATATCACGTGACTGCTTAAATGAATCCAATTGGTTGGCTAAAATTATAACTAAGTTTTCGCAGGAAAACTTAAGTAATTTTTAATTTTCCCGTTATATAACCCTGTATTTCAAAGTTGTAGACATTTTAATATTTATTTTTTCTGCATTCAAATTGGCCTGCTAGCTAAGCTAAATCCTTTATGAGCCTAGTGGCCCATGGAGCCGGCGCTTATCTCTGGTTTCTGTAGTGTTAAGCGGATGAG
>JAOBBB020025093.1:0-15408 GCA_025331005.2 Zoanthus gigantus | reverse complement strand
CAGCATAAAGCATCTCTTCTGGACAACCTGTTCGAAACTCTCTCGACAATGCTTCTAAAACACAAATAAAAAGTAGCGGACTAAGTACAGATCCCTGATGCACACCCACCTTCACACGAAAGCTATCACTAAAAGTGCTGTTAATCCTCACACGACTCTGAGCATTCCTGTACATTGCTTGAACAATCTTCACCAACCACTCACTTGCCCCTAACTTACGCAATGCCCACCAGACAACATCTCTTGGAACTCTATCAAAGGCTTTTTCCAAGTCAACAAAAGCAAAGTACAGATTCTTCTTTTTGCCAAGAAACTTCTCCTGCATTTGCCTCAGGATAAAAATAGCATCGGTGGTTCCTCGCCCAGGCATAAAACCAAACTGCATTTCATCAATACTTACCTGACTTCTGATTTGCTTTTCAATTATTCTCTCAACCACTTTCAGGACCTGATCCATCAACTTCAAGCCTCTGTAGTTACCTCTATCCAGAGCTTCTCCTTTACCCTTGTAACAGTTGACAATTGTACTAAGATCCCAGTCTGCAGGAATAACACCTTGTTTTCTTTTTGGATATTGCATTTTTTCATTGGTCAATGCCATCAGAGATGCCCTATAAGCTATGATAATTCGATTTTTTAGCTTTTCATTAAATTTCATTTTTGTACGAATTTGACTTCTTAAGTGGCTCATGTAATCGCCTTTACAAGTTAACCCTTCAAAATAAACTTATCATTTATTTAATAATATTACTAAATTATAATTATCATAATCAATATTATCATTTTGTCTTTATCAACACCCTCTATCTAGTTATAAAGTTATATCGCATGTTTTAAGAAGGTTATATATCAAACAGAACTTACTGTATGTGAACAATCCAACTTTAAGGTGAAACAAGATGAGATGTGGATGGCTGTAAGAGCATCTCCAACTACATCTTGACAAGCTTGAATAAAGTCATGCAATGAGCAGAATTCCTCAAATCCACTCTCTTTGCTGATAGAAAGTGGAGTGCAGGAAAAAACTTGTCCCTGGGAGCTTGAGTGGGTGCTGAGAACCACCACAACTTCAACTGCACAAAAAACAGACTGAAGAGCTTTAAAAGGTTTTAAAAGTTTTAGCATAAAAAATGACATTGTGTTTTTTTTTATTTGCACTACATAAAGTCAAATCTTTTGAATTGCTTTGGAATAATTATTATGAATCTTACTTTTCATAGTTCAAACAATTCCTTTTGGTCATTACGGCACAAAAAAAAAGAACTTGAAAAGGTTTTAAAAGTCCTAGCAAAAAAAATGATATTGTGTTTTTTGCTTTTTATAAAGTCATTTATCTTTTGAACTGCTTTGGAATATTATCTTCCTTTTGGTCATTACGGCATGAGCTATTTCTTACTTTTCTTGAAAAACTTAACGCATGTCACTCTGCAGTGCATTTTACCATGGAATCTACTAAAAACAATGAACTCCCTTTTTTAGGGATGACATTATTGAAGAGAGGGAATAATTTGTTAACACGTGTTTACAATAAACCCACCAACACCGGGCTATTGTTACATTATTACAGCAATGTAGACAATCAATACAAGAAAACCCTTGTCAACACTATGGTAAATCGTGCACACAAACTGTCCTCTAATCGTGAACTTTTCTTATCTGAATGTGACCGCCTTAAACAGGTTTTTGCCAAATTAAAGTACCCGTCTACTCTTGTGAATTCTACAATCCAGTCTTTTATAGCAGAAAGTACAGCAACTGTTGGTGATTCCAGTGTAGATGAAACGCCCGTACATATCACTCTCACGTTCAGAGCTCAAAAATCGGCTTATGTCTACATCTTGAAGAAACAATTACGTGCGCTCGGCAAAAAAATTGATGTCACAATCCAACCTATTATTATTATTATTGTTATTGTTGTTGTCGTCATTGTTATCGTTTTAAAAATTAAATGTTATAGGAACTTTTTTAAAAGCTAAGAAACGAATTAGATAAATGATTGAATGGCTATTTTAGGTAACGCAGTAGCCTCGCGATAATAGTCTTCCAATTTATTAATCCTTTCTAGAGAGCTAATATTTCTATCATAGAATTACAAAGAAACTTAATGAAAGAGCTCGATCAAATTTCTGACACAAATACATATATTGCAATTTAATGTATATATTTTGGTTCAATTTTTTCCTTTGGTTTTAATTTTATTTTCCTTCGTTTCAAACTCATTATCATACAATACCATAACTAGAAACAAAGGAAAATAAAATTCAAATCAAGGATAAAATTGAAGCGCAACATATATATCATACTCGCGATATCTTGTCAAATTTTTTACTTTTGTATTAAAAACTAGTTCTTTTTCATTTGATTCCCAAATAAGCCCCAAGGCCGATCTAATCTTGTCTTCCTCGCCATTATTTTCTTTCCAAACATGTATGAATATATGTTTTGTAAACTTTCTAAATGGCGAATAAACCCATAAACACATCGATCACTTCCTTCTAACAGTAGCGATAAAAGTACATAAAATATTCTTTTAACTAGTTCTCCAGTGCAAGTGATACAAATCAGCAAAATTAGTCTGGGCTCCTATCTACACTAGAGGGGGTAGGAGCATTATCCGATAATCAAGTTACACGGTAAAAGGGGGATATAATGGACCTTTAATAGCACCAACCATAACTCTGAACTAAACCAATATAAGTAATGTAAATATTCTAAGCGTTCAGAGTTCATAATAAAGAAATGGTTGAGAGCAAGATGTAAACAGAAGTATTAGCGACTGTAAGATGCGAGGACGGCAATAACGACGCGAACGGCAAAGAACAATAGCCTTAATTACTGAAGTTCTGCATGTGGACAACGTATAAACGTCAAACAACAAAATTTGACAATCTTTGTTTGCCTTAGAGGGTGAACGTTCTACCTTTTACTCTTCGAGAATCTCGTGCAAAGTTGCAACTGAAAGTTTATGGTTGATCCAAAACGCAAAAACTAAACGAGAAATAATATTTTTTACAACTGCCGTCGTCATTTCTCCCGTCCTCGTTGCTTAAAGTCCCTAATAAGTCCAGATAGCTACACCGCAACCTAAACACAAGTAATTATTACATAGACTGCGAGCAGTCCCTTTCTTTTCCTCGTAACCAGTCGAATTTAGAAGTTCGAGCGGCGAAACTGCAAGCAAAAACCGTTTAGAAACTGCTGACTGGTTATATTGTGGGCACAATACATAACTCGCAGTCTAATTATTACACTGAACCTCCCTATACACTGACAGCTCGTCTCAAGACAAAGCTACGAAAATGACCAAAAATAAAAGCAAAACGAAGACAGGCGAACTGTAGCCGAACGGACAGTAAAACAGAAACAATGATGATACTTAAGCAGACTGAATAGAAGAATCCCAAACTCAATAATTACTGACACTGGAGTGTCGTTATCAGCTGGAAGTCGACAGTAAATGAAAATAGATTCTTCTCTTACCTTAATGCCACTAAAACATGGAACATTTTATTTGCAGCAAACAAGCAGCAACACTCAATAACAAGACACGTAACACTAGAACTTAAAACTTCTAATATATTATATTATGAAAATGTTTATGTTGGTAAAGGATTCGTCCTCGGAAAATATTTCCTTACAAGACACAACTGTATATTATCGACTTTCAAAACAAATAATCTCTGTGTTAAGGTTACAAAGGTTGCAGAAAAAAAACAAAAGGTTTATTCACTCCACATCTACCAAAAACAAACTCAACCCAGTTCAATTTACTAGAATTGACGAGGGCCCTTCGGAATAATCTTTACATAAACAAAACTCAAGCTCAAATGTTTAAGCAAGTTAAACCAAATTTGATACATACGACCAACAACAAGCTATGGTTTAAAACAACTTTCTACTGTCAAAGCCACTGAGATAGATGGAAAGGCCATCATGCAAACAAAACAGCTTTATAAATTAGTAGTTTCTGATAGGAAGGAAGTGCTACGACATGTTGAAACGAGTTTAGTAGCCAGTCCATGTCACTTAATTCATTTTAAGCTCTTCCAGTTTAAAAAGTTGTGGGAGGCTTTTGTTTTGCGAACGGAGAATAACGGAGACTACATTTAGATGATATATCAGATATCTCAACCCACGCTTGCAAAAGAAGGACTTAGTAGTCAATTTTGTTTTCGAAGAAATTGACGAATAAACATTAGGCCAAACATACCAAGTTTTAGAGAAATCCTAGATCCCTGTTTAATCCTTGATCGAGGTGAGATGAAGTCGACTGAATTCCAGTCTCTAGCGGCCTTGATTTTGAAATCGAGGTTCGAGCGCACAACCTCAAAAATCGCACTGCGTACCGCATATAATCGTACCGCGCATGCCCGGGAACGCAAGAACAAAAAGATTAGTCAATAACTTGACTGATGTGTCGTGTTATTTTCATAAAGAAAATTTGGAAAATGTCAGTTGTCCTACATAAAAAACAACAAGTTCAAAGCATCGTTGCAATGCTAAATAGAGACTTAAGTAAGTACTATTAGAGAGTTCTTGATTAGGGAACACCAGACAACAGCAACAGTTAACCACAATCTCTTGTCGAGGAGACAAGACAGCTAAGTCCAACGGCGACAGGAGCTGGAATAATCAAGGGTACTGCCTCTTCTTTTCCTTCCTTTTTTTCCCTTTATTGTAACCTCAAAAAAAATTGTATGGAAAAAAAAAAGGAAGAAAAAAAAAAGGAAAAGAAAAAAGAAAAATTAAAAAAAAAGGTACTGTGTTTTACGAGGAAATTTCACCAACTATAAATCAATTCATCCTCGTCTTCAACAGAAGCAAACAAACAAATATTTCAGTGATTCTTTAGACAAGGACAGCAGTAAACCTTTGACATTGAAAAATGCAGCTCAGTTGAAAAGCATCACCTTTTTATTTAATATCTTTGTCGAATGAATATACTTACAAAAAATATTCTTTGTTATGAAATGTTCATGCTGTAAGTTTAGTTGATTCAATTCGCATTTGATTTCACTATTCCAAAGCTTGATTTAATTTGCAAGGAACATTGTAAGTTACCTAAAAAGTTTGTAGTTAAGCGACCTTTAAACTATAAAATGTAAATAAATGAACTTGAATTTCAAGATGTCGTAATGTATATTAATAATTACTATAAAACAAACTAATTTCATCATAGAAGTGCTTTTGTGCCTCGCTTTCTGATTGAAAGAAAACTGGTGAGTAAATATTGAATGCCAGCATTTTCCATGAAAAAAACTATAGATGCGGCTACACACATCAACTGAGGTAAATGGTATTTCCCCTGGCAAATTTTCCCACGGTTCATCACTCTTGGGTTTTTGTATTCCGTGGTTCCATCGGTTGCACAAGAAAAACAATTTGTCAAGGTAAAATAAATGCCAAGCAAAGCTTAAAAATCGCAACTTCTTAGTTTGATTCTAGAGAATTAGCGTGCCTCATATTTATCGTTCTCTTGCTGTCACACCAACGACTTTTTGCTTACCTTAATATGCGACACTTGATACCAAGGAGATTTCAAAGTTGGCGGTTAGTTGCACTGGTTTAACTACAACAAAGTACTGTTCTCTTAACTAGACAACTAGAATAAAAATAATTTCGGTTTTAGCCGCTGTACATCAAAACAGCCGGTCTAGTAAACAGGTAGAGAAATCAAGTTTTAAATTGATAAAATACTCACAGCATTGCCCTAAATTCCGCCATATCCACAGTTTTAAACCATAGTTAATCATTCCGACGCGAGCGAATTTCTCATTTGGCGCAAATGAAAGCTGTGAAGAAACATTAGCTGTCAAAAGGAGCATCTTGATTGGTTCTTGTACCTTGGGAATCAAACACCATGGCAACTTACCACGCTAAATGTCATGGCGCTTCGTATGATCGTTTATACGTATCCATAGATATTTAACACGGGAAATTTACCTCGGGAAACGTTGGTCACACTATTGTATAAAATTTCCCGGGATGAAAGAGCAATTTACTGCAGTTAAATTGCCCCGTGTAACCGCACCTTATATTTACTATTGTAATGTAATTTGTAATATGTATTGCATAGGAATGCTTGCATTGTATTGTATTGTATTGTATTGTAATGCAATGTAATTGTATAGTTAAACTTTTGTTATTGACTGGCTACATACTTCAAAACAAACTAATGAAGCAATAAACAATTCGATGTATAACTATTCTAAGTACCATTTTATCAATGTCAGTAAATATTTTATGCAAAGGAAATGTCAAATTTTTAGGAACCTTGTTACATCCCTGAGTTGACTGAAAACGAGTCTCGCCGAGTCTGTTTCCCATTTTGACTTTTTGTGCTTGTTCCTTAATGAAATGACGGTGCGAACTCTAAAGACACCAAAACGGGAAGTGCCTTTGCTAGTTGTTCCCAAACACTAAATCCCATCTTAATTGTAAAAGTCATGGTATCACTTCAATGCTGACGTTGATTTGTTTTCATGGTAAAGTTCCGTTCCGATACGAGCTGATTTTACAATCGTATAAACTACATGAAGTAGTGGCTAAATGTTTGAAATCAGCACAACTTGACGGTTGATTTGCTCTGAAACTTGTAGTCAGGTTTTCCAGCCCAAGCATTGGTCAGCGGTTCACGTCCATCGATGTAAAAATGTTTAATACATCCAATAAAGTTAGATAAAATTCTTTTATCACTCGGTGCGCCAAGGACATGTCCAACAGAGTTGGGAATATCTAACTTCTTGAATGCTCCTGGCGTTCTACGAGTCGCTAAAAAGAGAAGCAAAGTCGATTTACGTTTACATATAAAACTTATCGTTAACATAAAGTAACAATAAGAAAATACCAACAGGTTTGCGTAGCGGTCATTAGTCGCGCCTCTACGACCACCTCTACGACCCGGGATCGAGTCCTGGGCTCCGCATCGGACTGAGATTTGTTGATCTCAATCTGTTACTCCGAGGGATTTTCTCCGGGTGCTGTACTCCGGTTTTCCTCCCTCTGCAAAATCGACTTTAACGCCAAGTTCTGAGCCGTCGAGCGATTAAACGTCAGCATCTGGCTAGGAAGAATGGGCAACTGCTTCCTTCGTAATTGACGATAAATAAAGTATTTATTTATATTTATTTATTTAGCAATGCTAATAGCATTTTACTATAAACGTTACCAACAACACTAAATAACTACGTACAGCAATAAAAACAGTAGCATCAGCAACACAGACTACACTCAACTATGCGGTCACAGCAAGTCACAGGGACAGTCTTAGCAATAGTCACAGCTACACTCAAACTTAAAGCCAAAGTTACAGTAACAGAAAAAGATAGTTTTTGTTTTATACTAACACAAATACTGAAAATATCATTTAACGATCGACTAGTAACTTTTAAAAAGTATTTTAAGCCGATAGCTTAAGTTATGCTGAGAACTTTCAGTTAATATACCTTTATATTTCCCTCTGTCAACGTTGATACTGAGCCGTTTCCCTCGTCTCCTAATCACTACTTTATGCCACCTGTTGTCGTTGAATTGGGCACCGGCCACGACAACTCTTCCTGAACCTGAATTTTCGGTAAAAGTTTTGGAAAAAATGTCATACAAAACTGGTGGGAATATTTCCTATGACAATGTAGAGGACAAGTTAGAGGAAGGGCGGAAGAGTCTATAGATTTTAAATCATGGATAGACGAGTGGCAGAGCACTGAGAGAAGGAGTTCATAGCCCTGAGAGAAGGGAATAGGAAATATACTGTTTCTGATAATTACAAGAAGATCTCGGGGAAATGATGAAGAAACTAGAACGATATAAAGCGACTCAAGAATCTATCTCAAAGAAAAAAAAACACGAATAATTTTATCTAAAGCCCGAACGTTAGGGTTAGAGTCAAGATTAAGAAAAGGTTTTCTGTAGTATAGAGTGGTAGACAAGTAGTTTCCAAGAAACAATATACAGTTATTACAAAATCTTTTAGATTATAGATTCAAAGTACTTGAAGAAGTGTTAAGTCGTAAAAAAACATCGGAATTTACGGTTGTGTGTTTAAAACCTTTTTCAGAGAAAAAACCTGAAATTAGTTTTGCAGGCGGTCAAAACGTTGAGACTTAAAACCAAACTAAAACGAACGACTTCACGCATTTGCAATTAATGGCAAGCAAAATATTGAAATTCTAAAATTAGTACCATCATTTGATCCAGTATAGTTTGCATTTGTGCTTGCAGGCTAAGCCAAGTGTATCAAATAAGGATTTGCAAAATACCTATAAATGGTCAAGAATAAAATTGATACTGTGTATAAAAACGAAGTTAGGAATGAAAGCTTCAATTTTAGATGAAAAATCTGTCTTTTATTTTAATAATTATGATGAGAGGTATGAAACCTCTCTATAAAAATCTCTCTATAATTTTACTGTTATGAGAAGTATTATCTGCAAGTAACTTAAACTTACCTGTTCCAAGATTTCCCTCATAAAACAGTGTGCCTCCTTGTAGAGCGATGTAAATATAATCGGAAAGTGTACCCTTGGAGTAAACAATCAAGCCATCAGCTCGTCGCGTTTTAAAGCGAAACCTTATCTCATCTCTTGCTAGTAAGGTTTTCCTGTTAAACTTGCTGACTGTGATGTACTCGAGTCCGTTAAAACACATGCATTTACCTGCCACAAGGAATGGTAGAGAATATTGAAAAATTTATTGCCGTGAAGAAACGGATATGGCAAAAGGTTTTAATGTTTTACAGTACTTTTATTTACACTGTTGCTGTTGAACAGCGACACTCTTAGAGAATTTTACTGAACATTCTAGTTTCGTGGTGTCATTGTGACTCAGCACAATTTAACAGTTTCGAGATAGATCTGTTATTAGCTGCAGTATTTTCTAGAATTATATGTTTACTATTTTTGTGTTTTGTTCTAGAAACGTTGTTCTGTTTTAGGAACATTGAAGTAATGTTTACTTTCTCGAACATTCAACCTCTGCCTATTTTAGCACTTCCATTATGTCAGCCATTCAGTTGCAATATATACTTGTACAGTTTGAAACACTGCTGATTAAACGTTCAGTTGTAAATGCCCTACGTGTCCAGTTTTCATTTTTTGGCCAACAGTTACTGTGTCTGTCGCCATTATCACAACACATCATAGTTATCAATTTACCATGACAATATGCATTAACATCACCGTCAAAATCATCATTATTATAGCCATCGACATAGTTATGATCATCTTCATCGTTCATCGTTATGGTTGTCGTTATTACCATCTTCATTATTAACATCACAATCATAATCATCTTGACCATCGTCGATGATGTCATCACCATGTTCATGTTCCTTACTACAATAGCATCATCATTGTCACTTCTATGCATGACGATGGGTATCGTTATCGCCATCACTGTCAACACCGTAATCACCGTTCCCATCGTCATTATCACCTTCATGGACGTTAACAATCATCACCGCCATGACCATCGTTAAACACCATCATCACTGTTATCATCATGAAGAGTGACCATGACCATTGTCCTCTTTATCTTTAACTTCATTGTCATCACCATCATCAAGCATCATCGATTTCATCATGACCATAGTAATGATGAAAACGATGATGCTTGATGATGGTGATGACGATGAAGTTAAAGATAAAGAAAACATAACCATGCAGCACCTTTATAATAGTTATTGCCACTGCCAGTACCTTGTGATTTTAAACATTAGTGTCGTCAGCAATGGCATTAGTATTAGTATCCAACATATCTTCATCATTGGTATTAACACTAGCGATACCTTTATCGTTTAAATATTTGAGTTACTGTTTCTAAGTTACTAGCTTTATCATAATAAACAAAAGCTTTTTAGACCCTATTCCAATATGGCGGCGATTTTAATATTCTTTTGTCTGCACTCAAATTAGCCCTACTAGCCTCGTTTGTGGCAAGATATTCTTTTAAAAGTTTAACTCGAGAACGAGGCTAGTAGGGTTAATTTGTATTTATACAAAAGAATATTAAAATTACCACCATTTTGGCATAGGGTCTATGATTCAATCAAGTGCTGGTCAATGAAATTCAGAATCTTAATGTACCAACCTTTCCTAAGTCTAGTCATGTTGTACTTCATATGGAACCCGCCTGCTGCAACCCTGCTGTTAGACGTGAACGCCACAGAGAGACTGTGACCATAGAAATAAAGAGGGGACGGGAGGGTATTTCCACAGAGTGTTGAATCCTGAAGCTCGTCTTTTACTCTCAAACTGTCTCTTGTACATAGACCATTACCTGTGAATGCAATCGCTTGTTCTCAATGCTATATCTATACTTCATGCTTCATACTTTCAAAAATCCACATCCCACAAGCATGGCGCTTTCACCATTACTTATTCTCTTCTGTGGGAAATGAACCTGTTTGTTAACTATGGCAGGCTGATAAAACTGAAAAAGGCTGAAAACGTTGCTTATAAGATCTGGCTGTGGCAGCTGGCCCAATGGGGACTTTAAGCAACGACAAGGGGAACGCCAATAATGACGGTTCAGAAAAATCGCATTTCTGGTTCGCTCTTAGCTTCTTTGGGCGGGTCATTAGGTATTTGTTTTTCACGCCATAAAACTTTGAGCGTAAAACAATTAAATGTTTCTCCATGAAGATAAACAAGTACTGAGAACGTTTTTGTTAATACGTTCTTGTACGTAGTCCTGAGAACGTTAAAAAGGTCTTTTAATGACCATGTTCAAATTTACCGACAGCTCCGTGTATGTGATCAGCCCGATGCATTCCAACGTGCAGTCATTGTATTTACTATTGTTCTTTGCCGTCGGCGTCGCCGTTGCCATCGTCGTTACTGAAAGTTCCTAAGCCCTGACGTTCTACTGCTTTTGACCACCAGCTGTCCATGGCTGGTATCATTCAGGCTCACTATTGTTTGCGTTAGATATAAGGGGTAATGCCCGGTACTAAAGTGGCCCTAGTGTCCATCTTGGTAGCTTCAAAGTTGCTACTAGAGCGCATGTTCTATCTATACTTGGTGCTTATCATGTTAGCCACATCCCACAAGCATTGCGCTGTCACTATTATCAATACTATTAACGTTACCATTAACATTACCCCACTAATGTAATAATAATAATATAATAATAACATAACTTTTTTTTAAATACTTCTTTTTCTTAAAGCTCCAAGCGCTTTACAAATAAATACAGAGTTTTAACAGTTGAGGATAGTCCCCAACAGCGACTCACATATATCTTTGAAACAACCGTAAATGCCCTCAGTGAAGATGACAGATCACAACACCGGGATCACTACCCTGCTCTTTTCGACAAGTGCGTGGGTTCTTGTAAGTCCCCCGATAGAGTGTCGAGAGACTGGACCTACGGTTTAACGTCCTTATCCGAGAAGACGCCGAAGGTCTAACCATTTGCAGATGTTAGAACAAAGGCAGCACCTTCTCCTTAATTATTTTAAGACCCTGAATGTTGGTCCGGCCGGGAATCGAACCCAAGCCTTCCGCACAATGGACTGGCACCTTAATAACTAGGCTAACCAGGCGTAACATTATCCTTTATTATTCAGTGTTACCTTCTAATTCAAATACTTCAAACCAAACTGTAACCATAAAGTTATCTGGCACGCGTACTGTTGCGTTGCAGTTGGCATTATTGGAATATAAGCGAGGGAAGTTTGGCGAGATGAATGATCCAATTTTCTTCTTTCGTATAATGGATTTTATCTCACATATCGACTGTGCACCAGCTGTGGAAAATAGGAAACAAATCTAAGTTCCATTGACCTAAACGTAAGTTTAGGTCAATGGAACTTAGATTGTTAAGTTTATTTTAACTTAGATTGTTAAGTTTAATTTGTTAAGTTTAACAAATCTAAGTTCCATTGACCTAAACGTAACTATATTATTACAAAATACCATAAAAATACACAAAACTCTGGAAAAATATGAAATAAATATCAGCTTTAAGAAATTGGACCAAAACAGTTTACTTACAATAACCTGAGTTGATCTATATTTCAAATATTTATTATTACATTCAAGTTATATTCCAATAAGTTAAAGTTTTATAAGTTACATTCAAGTTACACTTAAATATAATTATTCTCCTCTGTTTTTAGTAATACATTTTTGATATTTGTGTGGACCAACTCTGTGCGAGTTTTACTCCATGTAACAACAACAAATATATATTATTTACTAAAAACTCTTCAAAATATATTATTAAGGAGTTATGTTATATCAACACAGGCAAATCAGTTCAATTTAAGTAAAAAGTAGCATGGAATCGAAATAAAGTGCATCCTCATTACCGTTTATTTCCAAAATTAGTTATTTTCCGGATTATCTGTAACTATAAAGACCTTAAAATTCATAAATTTTAACTGTCGTATATAAATTCTCATAGTATGGAAGTACATCTTTGCAAAAATTCGGATGACGTTTTTACCACTGGGAATTTCTGCATGCCAACGCTTTTGCTAACTACCTAAGTCTTGGATTTTAGTTCACACATTCAAGCGATTGATTGACAGCAGCAGAAATTCTTAAAGAGACTCAAGTAATAAATAATCCCAAGCGGAATCTATTGACCAATCACAACAAACTAAGTAAGGATATGCAAATTATTATACCGCGTGCTGAAATACAAGGCGTTGTAATAAGTTCATGTCGCAAAGACAATAGCATTTTTGGCGATGCATTGTCAAGTTAAAATCCTCCTTTCTCCCAGTGAAAAATCTCAGCTGGAAGGAGGCAAACTTGCTAGCTATTCCAGACGTATATAGTGAATTTGACCCTGGGATCACCGATCGAGGACATATCCATGCGGGGACATATCTACTCGCACTTCCGCACGCAAATCCCCAAATCTAACAACTGAGCCACGCTGTCTCCCATTGCTTACCTGGTGGCAAACGACTCGAAAGTTTTCTGGTTATCTTTAACCTGAAGCCCTGATACTCCCAATTTCCGTTAGATTTAAACTGTAAATTGAGTTTGTTGGATGTAGACTCATAACCTCTTGGTATTTCCTTTCTGCAATAGCTCGCTTGGCTCCTCCCATCGATAAGTTTCAAGAAGTCGACGTTTTCACACTCATCGGGATCTGCCAAGGAAAATTGTAAAAACGTTTTAAAAATAAATCTCTTTCCATTTCTCACAAGAAAATGAAATAATTTTGGTTAGATATTGTATATAAAAAAGACAATAAGGATCTTTGCAAAGAAAAATGGAGAAACACAAAATTTACGAAAAGTGGTAAAACTATACAAAAAATTAACTCTTTAAGAAAAACATTTTGCCTAACCAATTGACAGAAAAAAAAATTGTGCTAACAAAAGGACCCTTTCGTCACATTTGAAATGGTCCGTCCTTTTGCAGATTTAGGCCATTTCTGAATTACGGTCCACTCACAAATAAAACCTTTAAGTCGAGGCTAGGTGCACGTCATTCACACATTTGCTGTCTTTTTTTTTTGAGCACTTGAACTCGATTTGATGTTTTTCTTGTTGGGCAGTGGAGCGTAATTTGGAAATGGTCTATTAGCAAGGCATCTTCCGAATTATGGACCTAATTAGGTACCATATTTGAAGTGATAGATGTCCCAGGGAGCAATTATACAAGCTTTTAAATAAAAATATCAGACGAATGACGTCAATAAATACCAAATCAAGTTCGAAGGTAGAGATTGGAAGAAAACCATTACAATTATCGTTGTTGTTCTCTTCGAGTTGTCTAAGAGTTAGTTCGGATCTCCGTGCCTTGTTGAATATCAACTCGTAGCAAAATTTATCTCTGCTACAAGGACATACAGAGAGACAGAGAATCGAACATACAAACAGAAAGACAAAAACATATAAAGGGTATTCACATGGCCGCGCTGGGACACGAATTCTATCTTCTAGTGCTGAAAATATCTCATTCGAGATATATTGTTACACCAAGCGGACATGCAATTTATTATTTAGTATATTTTATAGATAGTGATGAAATTACCACATTTTGTAAATGAAATAATTAAAAAAATGGCCGCACACCTGAGCGGGAAGTTCTATTGTAATTGGCTAATCATGTTAGTAACCATGGCGACACCAATATCCTCACACGTGATATGATTTTTAAGTGAAAGGAGAAATCTTGGTATATCATCTGAGTATCTATACAATAAAATCAGATATATACTGTCGATATACAAATACTGATAATTGGACAGGTGGATACATGGATGGATCGCCGGGTATAGATGAATGCATAGAAGGAAAATCTTTTAAAAGAATATTTGTTTACGTACTGTCTTCGTCTTCCTCCAAATTAAAATCTCTAAATTTAACAACAAATACATAGGCGATGCTTGTAGTAAGTTTCAGGTTGCAGTTCGTATTAGGAGGATAGGTGTTAGGCCAGTTGGGGCTTGTGACAGTCAACTCTGCATTGTTCACGGTAACCTCTCTAGTGGGGCAGATGTTAACTCCTGGAAATAACAAAGGAAAATTTCAGTTGAATTCCGGACAGAGAATGCGCCTGATAAAAAAGGTTTGAAATTCACACCAATAAATTAATACTTAGAGTATTAACCACTTTATCTATAAAAGTGCCAATAGCCCTATTTATTCGTCTCGAACTATATAACAGTTTCCTGCATTTCTTAGAGAATGTTTTTGATTTTGGTCACCCTTTTTTATTTAATTTACGGCACCTAAAACTCGAAAAATTTCCGTCATCTTGGTCCTGAAGAGGACTGGGACCCACAAGTTCATCCTGTCTTCGCAGCCGTTATGGGCCGTCACGCAACGCTTCTCCGGGGAGTGACGCACTGCGTGACGACTCAGATAGTGGCTGTGAGGGAGACAAGTCTGGAAGGAAACTCCAGATGCGTGAGTGAAACCTAAAAAATTGGATATTCAGAAATCGAGCTGTGTAGTTTATTTTGCGTTTTCCGGGAATATACTGGATATGATGATGAAGATCATTCTGCGGAGCTTTAGCTCAAGAGCTATTGTGGTGGAACAACCTCCCAAAAGAAACTGTAGAAGCAGAAAACATTGGTGCGTTCAAGAAAGCCTGAAACTACACCTTAACATCTAAATTATCAGCCAATAAATATAGATGTTTTAACATATTTTTAGCCTTTCTTAACTCATTTTATATTTTATTTATTTATTTGTATTTTATTAATTTATCATATTATTTTCCGGGAGTTGTCAAATAGGGCCAACCGCTTAACTTCCCTTCAGGGTGCATTTTCTCAAGTAATTATTTAGCAAAAGGTCTGAGTAGCAGCAATTTGACAAATACTTTAAGAAAATACACAACACTTTTGAGTTTTAACACAAACATGTTTCGGCATTTGCATATGCCATCTTCAGTGTGAAGAAGTTGATACAACAATGACAGTATTTAAGTGCACTAG
>JAOBBB020025022.1:0-15411 GCA_025331005.2 Zoanthus gigantus | reverse complement strand
GTAGGTAAATGAGTACCAGCGTCTGCTGGGAGCTAACCTGCGATGCATTAGTGTCCTGTCCTGATCAGGGTATCAATCAAATATTTTAATCCCGACTTTATTTTTTTCATCCCGACTTATAAACACTTCAGGAAACGGCCAGATGAAGCACCGGTTCCATGGACTCGTAAAAAATTTAGCTAGCGAGCTGAGAAATATTCCAAACCGCGAACAGTTGAAGTACATAAAAATTTGACAAGATATCACTTACAAATACTGAAATGCGATCACATGTAATTTTACAAAGTCACAATCGACCAACTCATGTTTTTGCCTTAGTCAAAAAGCTTGAAAGTAATCCATAAATCTCTTTCGGTTTTCCTGTTAGATTGACTGGCACGGCTTCCTTACAAACATGTTCTCTGAGACTGGGTATCCGATAACATTAGATCAACCTGTCGTTGTATACGCGGAAGAATATCTAAAACATATGTCATCACTCTATTCACAAACTGAGAAAAGGTAAACACGTAAACAACTACATAGTGAAGTATGTGTGAAAAATTCTCAAGACGACCCATTATATTATTTGTTTATGTAATCGAACCTTTATGAGCCAGTTCAGTATGGAATTAATTTGCAAGAGTGTGTTGTTTACATAAGCCCGTTAGGGCGAACGCAATATGATCTTTAAAACACACAAGTGTAAATTCTATATTGAACGAGTAGAAGGCTCGATTACATGTTAATCATATACTGAAAAAAATTATAAAAAAATGACGGTAAAAAACGAAAACGTGACCATGACAACGTGATAATTCATGCGTACACGGACAATTTATGCCTCCATCGTCGTCATAGAAACTGGTATTTTGATTAGCTTATTAGCTTGCCACAATTCATGCGTGCACGGACAAAAATTATGCTTCCGTCGTTGTCATAGAAACTTCTTCATTTTAATTGCCTTATTAGCTTTAAGATTGTACTTGCACGATATTACAAATTTCTGCACGAAATTACACACTTTTTGCACAGAATTACAAAGTAATTGCACTACATTTGACCAATCAGAATCAAGTTATTTTTTCATGTATATGATTAAGTAGTTAATATCAAGTTTCCAATATTTTTATTTATTTATTTGTTTATTTCAGGGGGAGGAAGAGTTGAATCGAGCAACCCTCCCGTGCTAATTATATAATTAAATGAAGCACTGCCTATTTAATCAACTTCCTTATAAATCTTTAATACTTTCAATAAAGCCAATAGCCACAGGTTGCCTATATTTGACTTACATGGCAACTATATTCAGAAACTGACGCTAAATACCGTAATTTTGGGATTTTAGTATTATTTTTACATTTTTATTTATATATTTTGAGTTGGAGTAGTGAAAATAATAAGAAAATTAAACCAGCACAAAATCAGAACAAAAAAAAAAAAAAAAATCGATTATGGTATTTTTAGTTATTTTTTACACACATATAAAGTTTTGAGGACAAATTAGATTCTCATTCTGACAAGAACAGAAGTGTTGGCTTATCGACTATAATCAATGTGTCCGCGATTGAAGCAAAAGTACTTTTGACAATCGGTCAACTAGTACATATCAAAAATATTTAATCCGCCCCTGTCAGGAAAACTGGAAAAAGGTTTCAATCCCATAATAAACCATGACAAATTTGTTTTTGCTTCCTTAAAGGTCGTAGAGGCAACTTTTTGTCTCCAACTAGAAACCCTGTCTGTACACAGGAGACCCCTGTAGAGGCAACTTTTTGTCTCCAACTAGTAACCCTGTCTGTACACAGGAGACCCCTGTAGATGCAACTTTTTGTCCCCAACTAGAAACCCTGTCTGTACACATGAGACCCCTGTAGATGCAACTTTTTGTCTCCAACTAGAAACCCTGTCTGTACACAGGAGACCCCTGTAGATGCAACTTTTTGTCTCCAACTAGAAACCCTGTCTGTACACAGGAGACCCCTGTAAAGTGTGCGGAATTTGCCCCGCAGACAAAAAATCTTAGGTATGGCCCTGTTGCTGGGAGCTAACCTGCGATGGATTAGTTTCCTGTCCAGCGGATTCAAAAACTTTTACCCACGTAACCCTACAGAAACCGGAGATAAGAACTGGCACAATGTCTCCGACTATTGCTTGCTCTACCAGTTCCAAATATTTAGCTATAATGCTGTTTCGCACTGTGAAGAAGCTGAAATATTTTTAAACTATTATCAGACACCTTTAAAAGTTACTATATCTTGAACCATTCTTAAATGATACGGCTAACATTTACTTTGTTTATCATTGTGAAGGGTCGTTGCAAACTACATCATGTGGCAAATAGTAAGAAGTTATGCCCGCTCTCTTTCAAAAAAGTTTCGCAACCTGTACTATGAATACAATCGGGAGGTTTTTGGAACGAAAAGTGAAACTCCTCGCTGGGAAGTCTGTATATCGTCAGTAAACAAAGCTTTTGAGATGCCCATGGGACTGCTGTTTGTGGAGGAAAAGTTTAATGGAGACAGCAAATTATCGGTAAACAGTACAAACTGCAATATGTTGGCACCCGAACAACTGTGTAGAACTTAGTAAAAGTTCAGTGCTTGTGGGATGCTGCTATAAAGATAAACGCCAAGTGTATATAGCACGAATTTGCTAGTAGCTAAATTGAAGCCACGATATAGGGCACTATGGCCACGTTGGTAGTGGGCTTTAACCCTTTAAACTACCCTAAAAAATATATTGAGCCTGATTGCTAGCAGCCATGGACAGTAGAATGCTTTTGGGATGCTGCTATAAACGCCAAGTGTAGGTAGCACGAATTTGCTAGTAGCTAATTAACTTGAAGCCACGGAGAGCAATAAAAAGCGGGATGTGGTAGGGGCTAGAAGCAGGAGCACATTACCAGGAGCGTCCATCTTTCTTATTGGGTTTGTCAGCCATCACAGGAGTAAGTGGGTCTATTTTTAGAACGTCGCTGAGACAAAGGCCGCCGCGTTCAATCAATCAAATGTCATGATGTCATGCATTAACATAAACACCGCACGCTTGTAAATTTACTATTAATATATGGCTACCAGCGAGCCCGTAAGTGTGGTAACTCATTTGGTTTTATTAAAATCTTGCAGTGTTCCATGGGATACATTAACTATAAATCATGGAATAGCTTGGAATGGACTCAGACAGACGAGGATTTCTGGAGTTAGAACTCGGGACGAAGCGCGCGCTATGCTCTAAATATAGCCGCGGTACAAACTTAGTCTCCATAACCCTAACCGCGACAATCATTCATGACGTCATTGTTTATACAGCGATACAAAAGCAGTCTCAATAGTCGTAACCGCGACGTCATTGCTTACACTGCGGTACAAACTCAGTCTCCATAATCGTAAATGTTTACGTTAAATTTATATGCAGCTCACTACTATTATCGTTGTTAGTTAATACCGTTGGTCGCAACTGTTAACGCTATCGTCACTATAATTGTCAATGACAATGTTGTTGTCCTTGTTAATGTCATTGTCAACGTCATTACAATTGTAATTATCAACGTCATTGCCATTTTCATTGTCATCGTCATTGTAATTCGGTTGATGTCAATGCCATTGTCAACGTCAATATCATTGCCTTCGTCATTATATTGTCATTGCCATTATCGTCGTCATTATTTTTGCCGTAGTCGTTTTACTCAAGCGATTTACTCAAGGCTCGTTTAAACGAATCAAACATGTTGGTCAAACATTATCCAACATTGTCTGGTGGTGTTGGACGGTGTTTGATCAGTGTTGGATTGTGTTGGATGCTGGAGTGTTCAAACGAATTCAACACCATCCAATAATGTTGGATTTCAGTACCAGGCACGAAATTATGGCATATTTTTGATCACGCAAACGAAAATGTAGGACGATGTAGGATAAGAAGTTTGAACAAAGTCAAACTTCATCCAACATCGTCTAACACCGTCCAACACGTTTGAATGTGCTTATCAAACGGGTCAGTCAAACATTTTGCGTCCAACAATCTTTGATGTTTGACCAACATGTTTGATCCGTTTGAACGGACCTTTAGATCAACTGACTCTTTCCTTCTCCAAATCAGTCCTAATCATATTTCGTTCCTTTCAGGCTAGAAGTGAAGGTAACTCTCGGGACACTTGCTACGTTGATCATGATTTTACAAGAAACAAAAGCTAATAAAGACATGAAGTTAATTAAATTTGAATTGTTTCTATATTTTAACTTACCTTCCTTAATAAATAGTAAAAGCGCTAATGCTTGTGGGATGTGGCTATAAAGATAAACTCAAGTATTGTTAACAGCATATTAAGTCCTCATTTAATCGCATTGCATTGCAGAAATTGTTCACTGCATTTAATCGCATTGTATTGCCGAAATTGTTCACTCTTACCTTTACAAATTTCCTTGTCCAAAAAATAATAAGATAATTTTTGAAAAAAAAATTCCATACACATATGCGCAAATCTCTAAATTGTGGTAAAAAAAGTTGTCAGTGATAATATGGTCATCTGTAATCGGCTCTAATTAGATTTTGCATGATCGATCCTTTTCAAAGATAATTAGAACTTAGAAAGATTGACCCTTACCAGACAAGCCTCTCGAACGCACTTTAAATCTCTGATTTCTTCTAGTCGTTTTAAGAACCCTGACTGCCCCTGCAAGTTTCTGTGAAATTCAGTGGTACCCCCCCCGAACCCTTTTTTAAGGCACTCTGCTGAAAGAATAGAAAGGCGAAAGGGATTTTTGCTTAGCTTATCTTCCACCTCTGCTTGACCTAAAGTAATTTTTGTTTCACTCTTCCGAGAGAAAAGCAGAGACAGTTAAGTCAAGCGAAGAAAAAGGAACGAATCGTTCATTTTCGTTTTCTGTTACGGCCTTGCGATCATCATCACTCAGCCACTACTTTCGTCGTTAGTTTAAACTAGTTGCCCAAACCCATGAAAATCTTTTTTTTTCTTCTATTTCAAAAATGGCAACAGTTTAAGACAACTTTTCAAAGAATAGTCTTTAAACTAAAACCGGCGAGCTTCGGTGAAAATTCCTTGTTCACAGATATACATATAAAAGCTACACTCCCAACTCTTCATTTCCTGGTTCCCAAAATGTAGTTATATAAATTACTGCATTCTCTCACGAATCTAAAATATGCAAAGCATTTATTTTATGTGTTGAGAGACAACGAGGAAAATTTACCCTTATTACTCCACTTTACTCATTGGGTATTGAAGTTTTGCCTTCACGAATTTTATCTGATTTTGATGGAGAATGTGTTTATATTGATATTGTACTTCCGGTAACCATTAGACCATGAAATTCATTTTAAATGTAAACATTCCCTTGCCTGTTGTTTTTAAAAGATAAAACAAACTTTAACTCTAGTATTTAAGTATTTTATTCATAGAACAAACATATCAATTCGTTTCAGTTTTGAATTAGATTCTTAAAATGTAACGAAAATAAAAATAGTTTAGTCAGATCAATCTCAGTTTCTGGTAACAACTCACCCATCCCTCCCTACGGTTAGTGTTAGTGTTTATGTCACGCGAGACGTGATGTATCTCGTTAAAACACGTATTTTAAAAGTGAATTTCCGCTTTCCACTTTTACACCAAAAAATGAAGTTCAGCAACTGACCTAATGTGTTGTTGCTTTTGTTACAAAGCCTTCAAGGCGATTGTAGTTCATATTTTATTATGATTTAAGATTTGAAAGTACTATCTCATTGCCATTGGTGGAAAACTCCTGAAGGCAAAAGTTTTTAAATCCCGACGCAATTGTGTGACTTCAGTGTTTAATTCGCTCCAGGTGCCGTTCTATAATATATCCAGCTATTCGATTCTTTTGTTGATAATCTGACATTGTTTTGAGTTGAAAGCAACGAGAAACGGTAGTTGAAATCGCTTGAAAGGTCAAAACATAGCCGGTGAAATGGCAAGAATCGCAGGTACCAGTTTCAAGACAAAAAGTAGAAAACCTGGCGCTCAAAACAAATTCTCTCGGGTTTTTTAAACACGTGTCGTTTGAAGCTTAGCGATCCAGTTCAAATATTAATCGTACACAAAACACTCAACAGTGTACTGTGTCAAGTTTACGTTCGAGCGCTGGACGCAAGAACTGAAATTTTCTGGAATGCACAAGACAAAAAGGATGTTAAGAAACCGTAACATTTGTGTCTCAATATGGTTACCTTTTCGTTGAAATTCCATCATCGAACTGCTATTTATGTTCTGTTGGCCGTAGGGGTTTTAGTTGCATATCGGATTTTTAACCATAATAGAACGTTATCACGAACAACACGGTCAAATGCTGCAAGATTATCTCGCGTTAAAAAAGAATTCCCAAAGCTTGAGGTTACTAGTACCTCTCGAAAGCAAAGACCTACGAATGTAAATTTAAGAAAAGACAAAAGTATTTCAGCCCTCCATGAGAAACTCGTCAAGCTGAGTGGGAAGTTGCGAGAGAAGAACGCCATAATTAAAGGATTATTATCAAGATATGAATCAACAAAAATTGAAAACTCGAAACTAAAACAAAAAATCTTCGATCTTGAAAGTAAAAACAAAAAACTACGAACGAAGGTGGAAAGGACATTTAACTCCAGCGAGGAAAAATTGAAAGAGTTGCCCGATAAAAAACCGGAAATTATTTATCAATTTAATCCAAATAATGGCTTTGTAGCCCCGTTAGGGAAAGAAAATTTTAAAATATCCGAGAAGAAAGTTTTTAAAACTTTCACAAAAACTCACATTTTCGAGTCTGACAATATTGTTCCTCCGAAGGAATTTCTTTTTAGAGGGCCAAGGAGAAACATGCGTACAACTAAATCTCTACTCACTACGGTTAAACCTACTCATCGTCATATAGTCGAAGCGGAAGAGTACAGCCTGCATTTGGTAAACTCGAATTCATCGTACCGCTTCAGAAGAGAGCACGTTGTTGATGGAATTTATCGATTCGATGTCCACACGGGAGTTGACTACGAGATTTATCTCAGACACCCCAAAGACAGTTCATTAATCAAAGTTCGTCTTGCACGCACATTGTTTCCGCTCCGACCGGTTTTTTCCCCCCGAACTCTTACAACACAAAGCGAATTAATAAACTTAATTCTGCCTCTTGCAGGGCGAACAGAGCGATTTAATCAATTCATGGACCAATTTGTTGAAGTTTGTATAAACAAGGACAAAAATGTCTTTCTAACTGTGGTACTATACGGGAAAAAAGATTTTGAAAACGTCAACTCAATACTAAAAGGCATTGAGATGACCTATAACTTTAAGAAATATCAACTGATTGTGAGAGACAAACCGTTTTCTCGTGGGCGCGCATTGCATGATGGCGTGATGAATTGGAGCAGCCAATCAAACGTGTTGATGTTTTTTTGTGATGTTGACATAACATTCCGAGCGGAATTTTTAGAGAGATGTAGAATGTATTCAGAGCCAACTCAACAAGTTTATTATCCAATGGTTTTCAGTTTATACAACCCACGGTTGGTCTATGAAGATAACGATGTGCCAAGTTTGCAGAAACAGTCCAAAATTAGTAAGTTAATCTTTCGCTCTTCTTTTTTTGAAGGGTTCTATTTTAGAAAATATCTTATACTAGAAGGTATATAAAAGAAAGGCCTCAAAACGACTGGTTGGCTTTAGTTAGCTTTTAAAGGCAGCCATCTTGTTGCGCAGCCTGCTGCCCAATGTCATGGATGGGTGTAATTTGTAGAATGTAGAACGTGACTTCAGTATACTTGGTCAGCGGAAAACGCATATCGCGTACTTTTCTGGGTAGGTCCTTTATTTATGGTACATGATGGTGGAGCATCATATACAATGTTATTATAAGTATGCTCCACCATCATGTGCCATATGTGAAGGACCTACCCTTTTCTGTAATCGTGGCTAATAACAATAGGGTTTGGGTTCGGGGTTAGGCTTGGATATAATTCCGCTGACTTAGTATACTGTAGTCGCGTTCTGCATTCAGCATTCTGCAAATTACACCCGCCACACTACCGTGGTCGCTTCATGTTCCATACAAAAATGTCTTTAAAATGTTAATTTTCTTTTAGCCATTTAAACATAAACTCTCAGAAAGCACATTAAGCTGAGCAAGTTTCTTGTTTCAGAACACCAGATTTTAAGTTTCCCAGAAAATTATGGCAATTAACAAAAGCAAATTATGCAAACAAATCCAAAGTTTTTTTTGCATATAAATATCAGAACAGACATAACTGAAATGCTCCTAAAAAGCAATGCAAAACAGTTACTGTTCATCAGCTGGATACCTAAATTGTGTGCTATTCTACAATTGGTTGCTGCTCCATTAAATCCTATACCAATTAAAGAACAATTCAGGTGGAGCCACCCACTAAGTGAGCACAGTAACGTTGGTAAAGTATGGGAAACCAATTGAAACCCTTAAAAACCAGTAATTCGCGAACGTCATTCTTGGTCAGGGCTGGGTTGTTCGAAGGTTGGTTAAATTTAACTCTGGGTTAAGAAAAAACTAAAGCAGCCATTGCTTCTCTAAGGAAAAGATGACGGTTATTAAGAGAGACTGTTCAGGTTTTTCTAGGAAAAAACTTCTTAATCCCAAATTTACAGCTCAAATCCGTCTCTGTAAGGTTGGAAACAAGACAATGGGTTAAAATTTTAACCCTGGGTTAGCGCTAATCGGTTTTTGAACAACTGAGCTCAGAACAACAACTTCTGATCATAACCGTAGCTAGTGTAAGGAGCTACTGTTTCTAACGTCATCTTTCTTCAGGGCAACATTGTTTTCAAGATCATAATTATATCACTTATAGGAGCTACTACTGTTATTCTTTCTTTCCACTGAACTTATTTTGTAATCATATTTCAAACAAATAGTATGAAACTGGAGTTAGTTTAGCAAACTTAGGTAACTGGTAGAATGTTTATAACTTCAGATCAACATTTTGTTTTTCGCAATTAAGTAACAATCAAATTTTTCATTTCTTAACTCGACTACGTAAAGTCGCAGATATTCGCTCATAATGGCTGCGACATCAGAATCTGACTGAGTACCTGTTTTATGATGTACTAATGTTTTTGACTTAACCCACAGCCCGCCACCACGGCATATGGCGGATGTTTGGTTACGGCATGACCTGTCAATACCGAGAGGACTACCTGACCGTCGGCGGCTTTGACCTCAAAATTGAAGGGTGGGGCTCTGAGGACCGACTTTTGTATCATAGCTACCTAGCTAATCCACGATACAGGTACAATACAGTTGTTAGGAAATATCGGTTTTTAAACTTTATCAATTCCAAGAAAAATAACAAACTATGCGTTATATTGACTAAAATCGTTATATTTATTACCTTTACTATTACCATTATCAAGGCTGTCTTTATAGCGAAGTTGTTGCCTTCGCTTTCGATTACTTTGTGATTCTTGTCGCTATCTCTGTTGTTACGTCATTGATGTTGATGACTATCTCACTTTCATGGTTTTTGCCGTCATCTTTGTTGTTGCCATTGTCGCTATCTTTCCTATTGTCATTGATGCTATTGCTACTGTTATCATGATCGTTGTTATTGTTGTTGTCGGAGTTGTTATTGTTGTTGCCATTGTCGTATCACTATTGTTGTCACTGTCGTTGCCACTGTTTTTGTCATTGTCGCTATTGCTGTTTTTGTCATGGTCACTAACATTGTTTTTGTCACTGTTATTGCCACTGTCGCTATCACTGTTGTTATTTATCTATCGCTGTTGTTGTCGTTTTAATTACCACTGTTGTTGCTGCTATTACTTCTGTTATTATCGCTCATATTTTGCAATCATTGTTACTGTTGTCGTCGTTAAAAAGATGCCTTAGGCTCGTTATTGTATATCACTAATACTATTATCCCTGTTGTCATCAATATACCACAGGATCATTCGTGCTCCTGATCGCCACTTATTCCACCACTGGCACGAAAAGCATTGTGACCCAAACCTCACCTTTACTCAATACAAGCAGTGTATTGGTTCTAAAGCGCGAACTGAGGGATCCCTTGTACAACTTGGCATGCAGTTAGAGAAACTTAAAGAGAAAGTAGAAAAAGACGACAAAGATGAGGACCCGACAGAGGAATAAAGCGTAAAAGTATAAAATATTCATTTGCGCTAACACGATCAAATCTGAACGTAATGTAAAATCACGAGCCCTGTTATAAATGTAAATTGCGTCAGTATAAACTTGAAAACGTTCCAACACAAAAACTGGGAAACGTTTCAACAATGCAGTAAAAGAAAATATTTTAGAAATTTTTCAAAGAAATAAAGGAAACGTCATGTCCTTAAAGTTGGCTGTTAAGAAATTTCTGTGTCAGTTTACGCTCGAACAAAAGCGATAAACAGTTTTGTCTTCTGCGTTTGGGGTAGGCAATGGGGTCCTGTTTAAAAGTATTTTATAAAATTGTTTGCTTTAGTGTTGGGATGAAAGTAAGTAAGAAAAGATGAGGGTAACTTGCAATGGTATCCTGTAGTTAAAAATTATTCTCTGAAGTCGAGATTAATAGAGGCAGAATATGGAACTATTTACTGAAAGTGAATTTCAGAAGGTGGCAAAACTTTTAACAACCTCCATAGAAGCTGTAGGATGGAATTTCTAATGAAAAAGACCACCATCATCAGGCAATTAAACGAAGGTACCACAAGAAGCATACTGAACAGGGATAAGCAATCAGAATCACTCCGAATCACAACAGAAGTAGTGCAGGGATGTTCCCCCCATCCTCTCTCTCCTTTATTGCTTTTGATTTTGACAGACAACTCTCAAACAGCTGCTTGACAACTTTTTAGATGATTTTGCCATTATTTCCCTTTATTGCCGGCCAAACTGAAAAAGATAGCTGAACAAATCAGATTGTGAAGATCGACAAGCTGAGCATGCAAATGATGGACCAAGAATCAGGAACCATCGCGGAAGCAAATCCTTTTTCCTGTTTTGGAGGTGTGGTGGACTAGAAACGAGGCTCGGAGGAAGACATCGGAACAGACCAATTTCGATATATTAAAATTCAAATAAATAAATTATTCTTACGTCAATGACTACTGCGATTTCTTTTGTTTTATTCCCCCAAGCTACGGTCCCAGGCTGAATTTTAAAGTGAAAGTATCACGCTCAGGGCGATTTTTTTTTTCGTTTTTCTAACTGAAAATTGGGTCTAGAATTCGGTTATAACATCAAAAATCTAATCCGGAAAGTACCTTTTTTTATCGAAATGATCCTGGAATATAGAATTTTGCGTGATTTCCAAAAAATTTGTCACCATTTCCCCGCGCAGTATTTTCACTACAGCACAATGCTTTCTCTTTGCCAAGAGAGGCTTTTTCTCTTGAAATAAGATTTTTCTCAATATACCAAGCAAACTGACAGAAACCGAAACTCATCTTGTGACGTCATTCATATTAATGAATCATTTGATCCAGTTTTGAGAGGTCACAAAATTTCAAACAGAAATCGCTTCCAACTTCTAATTAAACTCCCGGTTGACAATAAAACGGGTATTTTTGGAATCTATAAACTTAAAACTACCTTTTGAAATAAGGTTTTTTCGTGATACTTGCACTTTAATACATCGATAGTGGTCATTAGGATCGGGAAAGCGAGGACTGCATTTAAGATACTTCATCGAGTATGGAAGTCGAGGGAAATTCCAGAAACGAGCAAAAAAGACATTTTAACTAGAAAAGTCTATCCTCCAATATGCGGCAAAACTTGGAAGAACACAGGAAGCCTTAATTGGAGACTCCTTTCCTTTATCAACAGTTGCCTTCGGAAAACTAAGAGCTTACGATCGGATGGCCAGACAAGATATCCAGCAAGGATTTATGGAAACGCTCAAAACAGTGTCCTTAAGCCCTGGAGATGAAGAAAAGGATGGAGTGGACATGCTCTGAGAAGGAAGGCGTCTAAAACCGCTGTACCCATCCTTTGAGTTATGATTAAAGTTAAGGTGGATAACTATTAGTTTCTATTTATAGTTCTACCCTTCCATTGGTTAGGGTTAAAATTAAGGTGGATCATTCCTAGTTTCTGGAACCTACACATCTACCCCTCCATTCGGTTAGGGTTAAAATTAAGGTGGATCATTCCTAGTACCTACATATCTACCTTTTCATTCGGTTACGGTTAAAATTAAGGTTGAACATTCTTAGTTTCTGACCAACTACACATCCACTCCTCCATCACGTTAGGGTTAAAGTTAATGTGGAACAACTGTGCCTGGAAATTATGTACACATCTACCCCTCCATTGGGTTAAGTCTAAAGTTAAACGGGATTAATCCCATTTTTTAGAAACTACACATCTACCCATCCATTGAGCTAAGTCTAATGTTAAGCTGGATTACACCATTTTTTTGGAAACTGCACATTTACCCCTCCATTGGGCTAGGTTAAGCTGGATTAATCCCATTTTTTGGAAACTGCACATCTACCCCTCCATTGGGCTAGGTTAAGCTGGATTAATCCCATTTTTTGGAAACTGCACATCTACCCCAACTGGAGAAGGTCTAAAGTTAAGATGGAAAACTGTTTCTGGAATCCCATCTATTGGGTTAAGTATAACAGTTAAGTTGGATCATTCCGGAATTTTGGAAAAACTACTCTACAACCAACACTTTGGTTAGGTTAAAAACCAAGATAAATTAATCCTGCGCTCCACTTGCCAACACCTGGATAAACGGAAGTGAGCACGATTGGGATAGATTCCGGCGTGGAAAAATTGCAAGCCATTTTAATCTACCCTCATAGATAAATCTGGCACACACATAAATTAGTCATTTTACACTCAATATTTATTACTATTATAGAACACAGTTTAACCTTGATACGGGCTTCTTACTACTTTGCTCAGTAACATAAGCCGTCATAACACATGTCACATAAGTAAATTTACATTCATTCTGAATTAAAAATATTTATTTTAAAATAAACTGAATCGCTGTGTTAGACAATCATATCTACTTTCAAAAATTTACCTTTTCCCGACCCCAGACTGAAATAGTTTGATATTGTAAATAAAGAGAATTGTGGAACTAAAATCCTATTGGAAGTTTACGCAAAATCGGAACAGGGAAAAACTATTTTCTGCAATTTTTAACGTGAATGCAAAACAAAGGAAAGTCGAAAGTTTTCAATGGATAAAACAATGATCTGAATCTGAATCATTTTAAAACAATTTCAGTTGTGTTCTTCTGTAACAACGATTAAAATTTACCAAAAGTACGAAAAAATGGCGAGAAATTTCTATAACTATAATTGTGAAATACATATTGTATTGAAGATTATGTTCAATAAACATTTAAGCCTTACTCAAAAATGAGTGCAGAAAAAGGGCATCACGTAAAAGAATATAAAGCTTGAATCGCTTGAATGAAATAAAGGCGAGCATGCTTCAGCACGTTAAATTTCTCACATTTAAATTACACAAGAAAAGAGAGAGATAATATCTAGTCCAAGTCTAGTTTAGTATATGTTAATTACGTGTTTCTCTTTTCTTGATTAGTTTTCTTCTTCTGGAATAGTTCCATCTTCTGCTACTATTCTCTGTTTGCGAACTGTAAGTTAGAGAAGGAAGTAGATCAAACTGGGAACTAGGATGATCACAATGCTAGTAATAACGATAATTTAAGTAGAATTTTTTTTGGTGTAAATGATAATCATGATGATGTAAATCATAGTGGTGACCACTATGATGTAAATGAGGGAGGGTGTAATTTTCAGAATGCAGAATGCTGAATGCAGAACGTGACTGCATTATACTAAGTCAGTGATAAAACGAACGTTGAGGACTTTTCTGTAATCGCGGCCATAGGGCTAGGGTTGGAGTTAGGATTTAGGCTTGGATGTACTTCTGCTGACCTAATATAATGTAGTCGTATTCTGCACTTTGCAAATTACACCCGCCATGTAAATGTTGCATAATTGATTCCATCTGAATTACAGACACAATTTTTAAGAAGCCAACATTTTGAAGATGTTAGTTACGAGGTAGATTTATCAAACAGTTTCCTTAAGCTACATACCAAGCATTTTCACTGAGTGAAGCCATAATTAGCCAAACAGCGAGTTTCAATAAAAAAGAAGAAAAACTTCGGGACTTAGTGAAACAATTAAGTCAGCACATACAGTATCTCAGGTTTTGGTAGTGTTGAGTAAAGAAGAGTCTTCTACTGAACAGGACACTAATCTACCAGGTTAGCTCTATTTATTTACGGCTTTTAAATATGGGAAGCAGAGTAGTTTCACTAGAGGTAAAACAAGGTTACAAAAGTACAATCAGCTGGTGTTCAAACCAATTCAGAAATTCATTGCTTGTCAAAATTTCGAAACCAACAGCAAAGATATTATCAAAAGAGGACTTAAACACAGAGTTACAA
Source organism: Zoanthus gigantus (assembly GCA_025331005.2). NCBI lineage: Eukaryota > Metazoa > Cnidaria > Anthozoa > Zoantharia > Zoanthidae > Zoanthus > Zoanthus gigantus. The sequence goes on along the minus strand of JAOBBB020025022.1, from coordinate 1,020 downwards.
TCTTATTCATCATCCTACAATATTTTTCCGTACTTTTCTGCTAATTCTACTTCTAGAACTTTTAAAACTTACGAAAATCATTGTTGCGCACTAAAATCTCTGCACAAGCTATTCTTGGGCCTTGTGTATCAAAACCCATTCCAAAGTTGAGTAGGGTTTTATTCTTGGCTAACGAGGTTACAATCTCCCTTTCAACCTTACTTCCCACAATTGCACTCTGTTAAAAGGCAAAAAAATATATATATAATACGTCATAATGTAGAACATATCTCGGGGAAGAATAAATTTGCAAAATTTTCATAGAAAATAGGATAAAATTTAATGTTGAGAGAGTGACGTTATGAATAATCGTCAATTCTTAAAAAATTGTGAAAGTTAACTAAGCCTAAAAAAGTTTCAGGATTCCATTGGATTAGCACTTGCGAACTTGGTGAGACTTGTGCAGTGCTCTAAAAAAACCATGCTATGAAGCCCAACCTAGGAAAGAAGGTCATTTTTAGGGGTCCAAAATGATGATACATGTAGGTTTCCGTAAATTCAATACATCTAACTTTCCTTCAGATCCATGTAGCTATGGCTTAAAACACCAGTTATGATAAACAGGTAAAAACATATTATGGGAAGAACATGTTTATCAGAATTGCTGTTATACTACACTTATCAAGGAGCTAACTGACTGATAACAAAATTAATTATTTTCAAGTGTTTTCCAGGCGCTCTCCAGGGTAGACAACTTATTATTCCAGGACCCCACCCCAAATTCTCTCTCGGCAAAAACAACATGATATCAAATAATATCTGCCGCAGTAGCAGCAACAGAAAATGAGTATTTAGAAACACAAATAACACAAAAAGTAAGATAGATCAGATGCTTCTGCAGGTTTTGGTTTGTTTGTAAAACTAAAAATTCAAGGAGTTTTCAGGAGTACAGGGACAGGGAAATTACCGTAAAATTCCGAAAATAAGCCCCTCCATGTATAAGCCCCTCCAAATATAAGCCCCTCAAACTTGAAACACAAA
>JAOBBB020024874.1:0-15419 GCA_025331005.2 Zoanthus gigantus | reverse complement strand
GTAACTGAGGAAGAGCGAAGCTTTTACGCTCGAAACGTCTTTATATTTATATTTTAAATCAGTGTCAAACAATTTTTGCTCATTTTACCGTTATGCCTGATTGCAATTTCTCAATTTAAACTGAACGGTACTTAAACGTTATTTAAAATGAAAAACTAAAAAATACCTTAACTAAATTAAGAGTAAGTAATCACATTCTTATGATTGAACAAGAACGATATCAAAATCCAAAATTATCCCGTGCACATCAATTTTGCCCAAATGAATATGTTTCGGAAATGGAACTGAAAATGTTGAAGATGAAGTCCCACCTAATATGTGATTGCCCTGCGTACAGCTATCTAAGATCCAGAGAAAACTTATTTGAAACGCTCAATCACAAAATGCAAATTAACCTATCATACCTTTCTCAAGAAATTCAAACTTTCGCTATTTTAAATCCAGATTCTTCAGAATGTTACCAAGACATTGCTTTTTTTATATATTCTTGCATCAGAGTAAGATCAACTCTTGTTATATAATGTATGATTTTTTGAATTATTTTAAATTTAATACTGTTACTAGAGTAAATTAAAATTTAAAAATTCTTTGAAAAAATTGAAAAAATTGTGTAGCAAGTTTCCCGGATGTACGGGCGCGTCCTAAAGAAATTTTATCGTCAGTTTCATGTCGTATTTTTTTCCAAACTATGGCGGCTGTTTGGAACGAAAACCGAATATGATCTTCGGATCTTCAGGAAATATCTGACTGTTATAAATGAGCACCGGGAGATACAAACACTAATGTTTTCTGGCAAGCTCTTCCTCTTGTCGACAACAAGAGCTATTCAGAAATAAAATTCAAAGTAAAGGATGAATTGAATTGAATTGTTAAATTTTCAAGTAAAGACAACCAAAGTCAGTAAAAAAAACGGTGTTTGATTAGTATTAGTATTAGATCATTTGTCTGTAATTTTATCCAGTTTTAGTCTTGTGTAACCTTATATGCACGTTCTTGTAAGAAATATTGCTCGTAAAATATTGAATTCCTCACTCGAAAATAAATTCTTATCTGCGCCCCACTGTGTATAATATCCACTACTTCTTTGTGTAGTTCGGTTGATGTGGCTTGTCTCTGTAAAGCTATTTCTTTAATCATACTCGTACCAAGGCAGAGTTCTACCGGGTACGTTTTGGGATATATTAGTAAGGATGTTGTTAAGGATAAGTTTATTGAAAATGCTCGTTTTTTTTCAAATCACAGGAAATAGAGAAACCACTTTTGCCACGTGATCTTGCATTGGCCCAAGACACAATGAGTAAAAATTTAGATGTAAACCAAAGAAAAAAACGAAAGAAAAAGAAAGACAAGAAGCCCAAGAAAGAGAAAAGGAGACATAAAAAAAATGTAAAGGATTGTGATAGATTTGACAAAATTTCGTCCAAGCGACGACGGAAACACAGTACTTTCGAAGAGGAAGCCTTAAAACCTTTTAAACGCAGTTGACTTGGTACTAAAACTCACACAGCTATACATACATTCTATGTTAATGAACGACAGATAAGTTCATATGACATTGTTACCGCATTACTATGCGTATAAGTTGAATAAACTGTTTCATATGTTGACCCTCAATTTTTAGATGAAAATATGCGACTTTTTTTAAATATATATTGGCTGACATAGTATACTTGACATGATTTATGGCATTAGTGCTAGTAGTAAAACTTTATTTCAAAACGATTAAAATATCTTCTTGACATCCGTTATTAAGTTTTGACATCCGTTATTTTTGACATTCGTTATTAAGAAAAATACAAAGTATAAAGAATTCTACATACAGATACGCAAAATAAAAGCAATAAAAACCTTATATAAAATGTAAGTGAAGCATGAGGTTTGTTTAGCCTTCTTAACAGAGCTTGTCACGCGATTTCGCATCGATTTATAAGCAAGCCAGTCTTCATTGTGGGATGTTTTTCGCGCCTTCTTCAAAAGATTCGCGTTGGCGAATGTTTTTCTTTATGTCGCCGGTCAACCATGGGCAATTGTCTAAGCCACGAACTTTTTTCTGAATATGCGGGGCGTGACGGTTTGCCACCCTGAGGAATTTACTCTCAAAGCAAGTCCATAACTCGTCAACACAAGCGTTCTGTTCTTCATTAGTCCCAGAGGGATCTTGTTCACAGTTCCAATCACCTCTTTTGAGTTCGCCACTGAACTTGACCGGATCATAATTAGCATAATTTCTAAAGACTTTCACTTGTGGCGGTGCTTTCATCTAGTTCAATTTTCTAATACAGTAAACCATTTCGTGATCACTGAAACTCAAGACCAACACCCAAGAATTCCTTATATTCACAGGATTGTTTGTTATCATCACGTCTAGGAGTGTTTTCGAGTGTTTAGTTATTCGTGTAGGCTGGGTAATAAGCTGACTCAGGTTTTCAGATTTGAACAGCATTTTCAGTTGTTTACATCCTTTCAGTATAGTTTTACTTGGAAGCAAGTCACAATTTAGGTCTCCAGTCACAATCACTTCCTTGCCCTTAGCAGCAGCACGCTGAATACAGTTCTCGAGTATTGGCATAAAGTCACGCACCACGTAATCCGATGTAGTTTGCGGTCTGTAGAATGTTCAACTAAAAAGCTCAGCGATTTTGGCGGAAAAACTTCAACCCAAAGTTCTTGGATATTTGAATCTTCGAAATCATGGCGGCGCAAAATTTGCAAATCATTTCTTGCGTATTACTGATCAAATCATTTCTTGCCCATTCAAATTATTTCTTGTCCATTACTGATCAGTCATCTTTTTCAAAGTTTTTGCTGCTATTGAGGATAATCCAATCCATGGCATTGTTATCGCTGGAGATTTTAACCTTCTTAAGGTTAATAACATTCAAAAACAATTCAGAATTAAACAGCTCGTAAAATCTCCCACAAGATTAAACACGACCTTGGACTTAATCCATACCAACTTACACGACTTTTACTTAACACCTGTTCATTTGCCTCCTTTTGGGATATCTGATCACCACACAATTATTGTTAAGCAAACAGATCGATCAACAACTCGCTCGTGCAAGGAAACCATCAATGTTTGAGACAGACGTACGAGTAATAAACAAGTTTTAAGGCGCTACCTAAACAACATTGATTGGTCAGTCATTGACCAACTTTACACTTGCAGCACTTATAATGGCAAACATGATATGTTTAATAACCTAGTACACATTGGTCTTGACTTTAAAACCCCTCTCAAAGAAATTCGCATTAACACAGCTGATGCACCTTGGATGACACAAAAAATCAAAACACTCATCCAGAAAAGACAAAAGGCTTTCTGTAATGATGGCAAGAACTCCATAACCTACAAGTATTATAGAAATGCTGCAAACAGAGAGAGAGAAAGATCAGTAAATCACAATATCACAATACTATAAATCAAATATACAAGATCAGAAGGTGGGGGGGGGGGGGGAACCTTCAACTTGGTGGAAAAAAGTCAAACGTCAAAGTGGGATGATGAAAAATAAAGGAGATACTCTGAACCATCTTAATGTTCATGAATAAAACTCTAAGTCTAACTGATAAAGCAAAAACAATCAATGCTGCACTATTACAACCAACTTACATATAATCTTACCCGCATGGCATTGGAATCCAGCATTCCCACATGTGTCTGAGGAAAGAGTTCTTCAGTATTTGCTTAAGGTTAATCCTGCTAAAAGTAGTGGTCCTAATGAAATTCCCGGTGGTTTTTCAGAGAATATGCTGAAATAATCGCCCTCCCATCAGTAACATCCTACACACTTCTTTCAGAAATTGGTTAATATATGCCCTATTCCAGAACGCAAACCTGTGGTCAAAATAGAAAAAGATCTAAGACCCATCTCTCTTACTTCTTGCATATCAAAGTTGGCTGAAAATATTGTTGTGTGTGACTATGTCAAACCTGCTGTCATTGACAATAACCAGTATGGAGGGATACCAAAGTCATCAACTGCCACGGAATTGATAGGCGTGATACACAACTGGACCCACGAAACTGACGGTAATGGAGCAACTGTAAGACCATTACTTTTTGACTTTCGTAAAGCCTTTGATTCGATAGATCGCAGCATTTTAATTAGTAAGCTTAAGTCACTGGATTTACCAGATAGTATTCATAAATTGGATTATAAATTTTTTCTGTCAAACAGTTCCCACCGGGTCAAACTAGCTAGCAGTTGCTTTTCGGAATGGAGTCTGGTCCGTTCCGGTTTCCGCAGGTACGAATATAGGTCCTTGGTTGTTTTTAGTCATGATTAATGACCCGAAGGTAGACGAGGCATGTATGTGGAAATTTGTCGATGACACAATTGCTTCGGAAACCATTCCGAAGGGTAATCTGGGTAATATACAATCCATAGTTGACCGACTAGTTGCTTGGTCATCTAGCAATAAATTTCAACTTAATGAAGATAAATGCAAGGAACTTAGAATCTCCTCTGCCAAACAACAACATAATCTTAATCCAGTTTTTCAAGTAGCTTAGTTTTTCACCATAGTGAAAAAGAATTTCAAAACTGACGTTTCGGACTGTTTCTGTAGAAACACCGACGCAGCATTCCATTTGATCTTAATCCAGTTGTGGTAAATAATCCTATCAATGGAGGTGTTGGAATGTATATTAACAATAACTTGAGGTATTCAGTACTTGAAAGAACCTCCAATCAATCTTTTCAAGCTTTGAGGATTGAAATTCATTTCGATAACAAGAAAAACGTAATCTTTGGAATTATTTATAGACAATGCAATTCACCCGAAACTTTTCTTTCATACTTTGAAAACGCTCGTGAAAAATACTCTATCAAGAAAAAGCCTGTATTTGTTCTTGGGGGTTCAATATAGATCTTCTCAAATCAGAGACGTACAACTGATAAACCAAGAAGGGTTCATAACAACTCGGCAACGCTTAATGACAACATTCTTACGAACAATTGTGAACATTCTATTCTCAGTGGGAACGTAATTTCTGATATTAGCGATCACTATACCCAATTCTGTGATACATCATTACCTAAAGAAAAGTTAACCAAATCTAAAAAAAAGATAAGAGATTTTTCGAAATATTCAGAAGATAATTTTCTATCTGACCTATCTAAACACCGACTGATTCCGAACAGTTGTGATGTTAACTACATGTTTTCGCATTTCTACAAATCAGTTAACTCTGTTATAAACAAATTTACTCCATTGAGACACCCTAATAAAAACATAGTCAGAAACCAAACGGCCTGAGAAATTCTATTAAAAAGATAAATCATTTTTTAGAGTCAGGCGACAAAATCAAATATAAGTTGTATAGAATTAGAATTACCAGTCTTACTCGACTAAGCAAAAAGATGTACTTCCATTCATACTTTCAAAAGAACATTTCAAATATAAATAAAACATGGCAAGGAGTTAATACGTTAATCAGCAATAACAAAAAACACCAAAAATCAATAACAAACTTAAAGGACCCCTCTACAAATAAGCTCGCTTACAAACGAAACGAAGTAGCAAATATTTTAAATAAGCACTTTGCAACTATCGGTCAAAAATTATCTAGTAACATTCCAGATTCAAACAATTTACTGAATATTTATGTGATATCTATGTAAATAAGTCCTTTTTCTGTAACTAGACCCCTTGCAAACTTCATCTAACAAGTCGTTTGGCCTTTATTCTTTCCCCATCAATATTTTGAAGTCATCGAGATGTATTCTGAGTTCTCCACACTATTATCTTTAACACATCAATATAAGTAGTGGAACCTTCCCAGATAAATTAAAACCACTCCTATTTTTAAGGCCGGCGAAGATAATGATCCAAACAGTTATAGACCGATTTCCATTTTGTCAGTTTTCAACAGAATATTTGAGAAATTAATGTATAATCAATTGATCCAGTTTATTGAACAAAACAAATTATTGAACAATTCTCAATATGGTTTTCGTATTCAACTACGCACGCTGTTCTAGATATCGTTAATACTATCCAAAATAATATGGATAATAGGCTGTTCTCCTGTGCTGTATTTATCGATTTACAAAAAGCATTCGATTCAGTGAATCAGTCTATATTGATTAAAAAGCTTGATTGTTTAGGTGTAAGGTGTTGCATAAACAATTGGTTTGAATTTTACTTGTCGGGAAAAAAGCCACTTTTTATAAAAACAAAAATCCCACCCTTGAACATCATGTACGTTCAATCTCTTTCCAGCCTAATGCATGATATCATTAACAAAAAAAAACGCCCGAAAACCTGATTAATCTCTTTACCCATGTCAGCGATATACATCAATCTGCAACACGATCCTCTACATCAAAAAATCTCTTCACTTAACCATTCAGGCTAAATTTACAACTAAATTCATTCTCGCGGATGATGTTAGACTATGGAAATCTATCCCAGGTGATATCAGGGTCATGTCTAAAAGGAGTTTTAAAAAATACTTGTCGGATCGTCTTTTCTCAACTCTTGAGAGTGAAGATCACTATTTTGATGTCTCCGAATCTATACAGGCTTTCTCAAAACTGAAACCGGCAGTTTCGTAATCCTCCATGCACCAGTTCATTTAAAATCAAATACAAATATCCACATATTACTATCACGTTATTTTCTTTTTTCTTTCTCTGTACCATATCGTTTACAAAATTATCAGTGCTGTCTAAATCCTTAAATGTAAAAACTGTTAAATTCTACTGATCTACAAATAATTTAACATGATTAATATGCCTTGTATTTCACTGTTTTAGCTAGAAACGTATATCAACTGTAAACACTGACCTGCCTCGATTAGTTCTGTACTATTTGCAGGTCAGTGGTGTATCTCCATCATGTAAACATTTACGAAGTCGAAATAAAAAAATTGAATTGAATTGAATTGAATAGTTGTAGATAATGCCAGATTACTAGGTTTAATTATAAGCAACAACCTTAGTTGGTATTTACTGTTGACGAAGTTGTCAATAAATCCTATTTAAGTTGGTGGTAAACAAATAGCCTCCTTCCATTTGGAACAAAATGCAACCTAGACCCAAATATTTGGCATTCTGGTTATGTCTGTTCAGATATCTATATGCAACAAACTAATTATGTACCAGGCCTTTGTGGGTCAACAATAGTCCTTGTTAGGAGATAAATCTTGTATCAGGAAAGGATACAAACATGTCCTAACCCTCAAGCTACCCTTAATTTGCGTATAATCCTTACCGTATTTGTGTTTGACTAATAAACACAAAGAAAAGCCCATGATTGAATTACTGAATAGTTTGTCAGCTAAAGAGCTAAAATCTCTGACAATACATTACCATTATAAATTATGTATACTTTTTATATTTATTTAAACAAACTTAAGCTAAAAAAATTAACTTAAGGCAACTGCACACATTAATAAACTACTTAACATTAAGTTTGAGTTTATCAGTTTGTACCAAAAATGAATTAATTTTGTGTACAGAATATATCCAGGATAATTTACCTTCAAAATTTAAGGTACAATGTTGTCTGAAATAACTTTTGTTAATCAGACTACAAAACTAACACTGCTGAAGGCATTTTGAAGTCACACTAATTATTAGTACAAAGCCATATACAAAATAACAAGTCGAACAAGAAGTATGCACACACACTATTTTAATCAAATTACAGGCTTATTGAAACTTGGTAGAACGTTTCGGCCATAAACTATGGCATTCATCAGCTATAAAATGGTAACATACAGGAGCCACATGTGCTGTTTGAGCGTCATTTGTAATACTTGCTTAATAAGGTATGCCCCTGTAGCAAAAGCATTCTGTGAGTGAGCTGATAATCACTCTATAAAATGTTTGAATAACATATATACGATACACATATTTCACTGGTGGGTCATATATCGAGTTACCAAATGTTATAGTTTCCAAGTTAAAATGGAGAATAAAAATGTTACAATCTGACATTAGTGTAACACTAACAACAGCTTTTTTTTTAATTGGTCAAAATGAATGACTTGAGCCATCACATGATTGTGATTACTTGACTCTGAAAAACTAGCATGCTGAGTATTATACAAATTTAGTTAAAATAAAGAATTGTCACTGATAAAATTGGCTCTAAACTACCAATCCATCACTATCATATATTTTTTTAAGTTTTATATTTTGCACATGTTAAATTAACTATCATCATCAATCCAGTTTTGATCTGGGTTTATTCCCGTAAATGGGGGTGGCTGAATTTACCCTACTCTAACAGCAATCTCTCCAACTCCCACTTGCCATCTCACTCAATTTATGGCATCCTTTTTCTCCAAACCAACATGCTTACTCCTCTTCCACGTCTTCTTTGGTTGTCCTCGCTTTTCTTGCCCTTCACTTCAAACTCCAATGCTTTTCTCAAAACATGCCCATCATCCCTCCTCAACACATACCCTTATCGTCTCACTCCATTCACCTTTGCTATCTGAACCACTGTTTCCTTCAATCCCAACATCTCGATTAGGTCCTCTGTCTTCTTTTTCTCCATCAGTTTTGGACCACTATTAACTATTAAAGATGAATAATTTTTGTTGTTAAAAAATTCTTGCATTTTATAGGTAAAGCTCCAAAAACACCAAGCTTTTGAGGCTGAAATCTCAGCCCACAGCAATGTAATCATTGAGTTACAAGACACAGGTGAAGAGATGATCAATGAGCAACATTATGCTTCAGTTCTCATCAGGGTGAGTTCATGCAGGCATGGTACTAAAACACTTTCTTGTTAAGGGTTCATAATTTTAGCACTGTTACTCATGTGTAAATCTTTGCTGTAGGAGAGGCTTGATTCACTGTTGCGCCTATGGGAATTGCTATTGTCCAGGTCTGCGGAGAAGGGTAGAATGTTGTTATTTGCTCAAAAGAGGGTTCATTATCTACATGAGGTTGAAGAAGTTATGTACTGGATTCATGAAAAGGTAAGAAGGATTAACATTGTAATTCAGTTTGCTTTTTCTGTTTTAGCCCAGGATGTCTTGCCCTGTACAAAAATCTTTTTCTCTGAGTGACATTTTAATGAAAATACAGTAGGTAACTAAAGTTGACAAACTGACAGGTGACAACTCATAGTCAGTTAAATATTGTTTCCTTACTAAATAAGATGGTGACTTTAACTTATAAATAAGTATCTAGTAAAATTTGACATCTTCCTATCTTCCTTGAAGTATCCATAAACTCTTGGCTTTATGCATATTGAATATACAGCTGGCAACAAAGTCTTATTTCAAAATTTTTGAAAGATATCTAAGCAGTGATGTTTAGAGTTTTGATTGTTTTCAGATGATCCTAGATTTTGGCAAGAGACAGCATTACAACAACAAATAGTGTATTCATGAAGAAAAAGTTTTACAGTGTAAAAGAAAAACAGAAATTTCTCATTTTGTAATTTTGAAAATTTTTTAGTATATTATATTTCTTAATTTTTCTTAATTAAAGTTCACTGAGTAAATCAAAACACAGTTTCAAACTATCTTTTTATAATTTGTTCGACTATAGACCACAAAACTATTACCCCAATAAGCTCTTTGCAGGTGGAGGTCATGTGAGCACGTGTACAGTTTCCCTAATTTAATCAGCTGTGACAAATTGGTATCCAGAATTGGAAAAAGCAGGTTGACATTAGTAAAATGGGAATGGTTTTAATTATTGACTTCAAATATGTAACAAATGGGAAGAAACAGAAAATATGATATTTTCTAAGTATTTGTATGACCTGTGAGCTGTTTGCTCTCCCATTTTTACATATATTTCTTAAGAAAAACTTTGATTTTATATTTGCAGTCACTTTTGAAGTATTTAATGTTAAGACTTGAAACTGTGCTATCTAACTAATATTAACCTGCTCTTTCCATTTCTGAACATCATTTTGTCATATTTAATTAGTTAAGGTGGGTGTGGTCACATGTCCTCTAACTGCAATGTGCCAATTATGCTGATGAAAGTAATTGATAACCAAACCATTTGGCTGATAACCCATACTAAGTTTTGTAAAACCTGTGAACACTCAGATTCAGAAATTAACATAAAAAAATTGCAATAGCAATAGTTAACATGTACTATTGATTAGCCTTCTGAAGATAATGAGAGAGGAGTCACAAAAATTGTGTTCCATATTCTTCAAAACTATTTGAAAGAAAGTTGGTCACACATGTTGAAGAAATTATTCTGAATTGCAAGGTCAGTATTTTTAGCCTTTGATTTTGAGCAACTTCCAGTTGAAATGTTTTTGTTCGCGGCAATGTCACGGATAAGGAAAACAGTTAAATATAATGTTCACTTTAATGCGAAGTCGTCAAAGCTTGGTTCTTGGATATCACGCTATAAAAATATGATTGCAGCGATACAGTATTTCAGCGATACATTCTACATATATTGAAGTTATGGTTACAAACTACCCTACGTTACACAGATAAACTATATGAAAATCTCGAGGCGATTCTTGCTAACACCAAGACTAAATTTCTAATGTTAAATCGCTACAAAATGGCGATAACAAAGATAACAAAAGATGTCTACTCACCAAGCCAGTCGTCGTCGAAAAATGAAAAAGCTAACGAAATTACACTTAAGACAGCTGGATTGCACCAGCAAAACATCAGCATGACGCTCAAAAGGTAACTGTTCAAAAATATTTAAGTAAGTGTTCTATAATGTTTGTTGCAAATAATATAATTTTAAAAATGTCAAACAAACAGAAAAATAATGTTCTGTGTCCGCAACAATAGTACAATGTCCATTATGCTATTGTACTATTTTTGGTTATATTCTCTGTATGAAAATTTAGAAATAAATCTCTCGAGAATGAAGGCAGGATGCCATCGAAATGTCATGCTACCCATGTTAGTCTTTTTTTTAAATATTGTATCAAAAGCCAATCTAAATAAGTATTTCTATTTAATATGTAATATTTAGGTGGCATAATTTTAAGCACTCAGATAAGCTTTCAGTAGACGAGTTCTTGCTGATGACATTGTTTACAACCTGTTTCATTATCATACAACATTCAGAGAGATTCACAAATCGAGTGCGAGGTCTGTACAGGAAAATATTTACCCAAGGTCTTTCACTGCATGTACAGACTGAGAGTAGCAAGGTTTGTATGAAAGACTGAGGGCAAATTATATTTTCCAGGACAGACCAAGCAAACGAGGTTATTAAGATATTTATTACATGGCTTCAGTTTTAGTTTCAGTAAAACAGAACGCTGCATGCTTGCATTAGCAAAAAATTAGTCCAATAACTTTTTGGTCTTGTATGAGAAGTTATTAGACCGATTTGCAGCCAATCAGTACGTGTGCTGGATTTGGTTATTTGCCTTAGAAATTTGACTTTCCTTGTAATAAATTTTATTATCATAATGAGATGGAAATTTTGAGAAGAACCGAGAGAACCTTGGTGAGAGCAATGTGTGCTGCAAAACTGATGGAGTAAAAGAAGACAGGGGACCTAATGGCGATGTTGGGATTGAAGGAAACAGTGGTTCAGATGGCAAAAGTAAATGGAGTGAGATGGTACATGCATGTGTTAAGGAGGTATGATGGGCATGTTTTGAGAAAAGAATTGGAGTTTGAAGTGAAGGGAAAGAGGAAGCGAGGACGACTGAGAAGGACATGGAAAATGCAAGTGGATAAGTAGAGCAGGAGTGTTGGTTTGAAGAAGGAGGATGCATTGAATCAAGCGAGATGGAGAGTGGGAGTTGGAGAGATTGCTGCCAGAGTGGAGTAAATCCAGCCACCCCATTTACAGGGATAAACCCGGATCAAAATTGGGATTGATTGATTGATTGATTGAATTATTGGTATTTGTTTCCAGATAAAAAGGATATTTTTGTACTTTAAATTAAATTGAATTGAATTCAGTAATCTTATTGAGTACAAAAAATATTAATTGTACTTTGATCTCGTATAATCTTTCATTACACTTATCAAAATTACCTACTGTAAACACATAACTTTTAAATCCGACTGCTACAGGATAACACACACTAAAATTATTTAGATCTATTATATTAGCTGCCTTGGAGTAGACATGTCACATTTATTTAGTGGAAGTGGCTAAGGCCATTGCCATTGGAATATCAGTAGTGTTAATGATGAATATTGTTGATTATATTTAGAAATTACACTTTTACATGTATATTTACTCTTTGAGTTTTGGATGATAATGTAAACACCAAAAACTTCAATAAATTTTTTTTCTTGTTAGTTTTTGGTACTTTAATTTTAATAACTCTCGAACTAGATCCATACATAGAAAATGACATTGTTAAATTTGAAGTAAATTTCAGTTCTTATAAAATAAACAAATAACTTCACAGCTAGTTCGCTTGTACACTTTTGTTTTTGAACACTGGTTGTGAAGGGACTCATTCGCTGCACTCACTCGTTCATTGGGGCTCTTCACATTTTGTGAATACAAGTCGTAAGTGCTTACCATGCAACAATGAAGCAATATCTTTTACAAACCATGCAAGAATCTGCTTGTTACTGGGATTGATGTATCATTATTATCATGGTAATGCTCTAAGTACTTTCAGATTTTAATGAATGCACTGAGACATGAGCATTATTTCAGTCAATTTATATTAGAAACTAACACAAACTGAGTATTTTTAGCATGGTATTGCAAAGAAGAAAGTTAGTGTCCCAGAATTTAAGAAAAAGATTGAGAGTATTGCAGAACAAATCGGAACACCAGTTCAGGTACAAGATCTTGCACAGTTTACTAATCAGTACCAGTTGATATAAATTAATTATTATTACCCTTAATGTAACAAAAGGCGCTCATACAGCGCATATGTGTGTATGGTGCCATTTTAAAATGCCATTTCTTCCTGGTATAAATCGTTTTCACAATCCCTTGAGACGTCTTAGAGACAGAGAATCATCACTCAGTAGGTATACGTGATTGCTGCAAACAGGTATATTGGCTGCTACACAATGCAATGCCACGTACGTAAGCGCTCAAAGTACATTACATAGAAGACCTACTTTGATTGGTTGTAAAGTTTAATAAATGAATTGTTTGGACTTCCTGTGTATGTGACTAACTCTTACACTAGTACATCTGTACTGACATTATGGCTTTGTTCGCTAGCTGACTTAACTACAAATACTGTCGGTAGTGTTTTCTACTCCTATATCCCAACACTAACCCAACGATAAATTTTTAATTATAAAAGATACGATATGTACAGTATATCTTTTTCTGTACTTTTATAAACTGCAGGCTTTTATATCATCTGGCACTGGGATATACCGAAAACCTGTTACCGGAATGTGGGAACATTTGATTACTAAGGTAGGTTAATACGCCATTTTACTAATACAAATTTTTGCCAGTTTCAGGTCTCTCTGGGTGCAAAATAGTGTTGCTCGGTCACATTTTGTCTTATTAATTCACCAGATTTACAGTTTTTTGCCCCCATAAAGGACTGCGGAGAACAAAAATTTGTATTAGTAAAATGGTGTATTAATTACCTGACATGCAAATTGAAATCTGAACAGACATTAACTAAATAAAAATATGCTGTTGAAAATAAATAGCAAAACAGTTACTGTTCATCAGCAGGATACCTAAATTGTGTGCAATTCTACAATTGGTTTCGGTTCCATCAAATCCTGTACCAGTTGAAGAACAATTCAGGTGGAGCCACCCACTAAGTGAGCGCAGGAACTGAACAATGTTAGTAAAGTAAGGAAAACAATAGATAAAACTGTAAAAGCCAGTATCTGCGGCATACGGTAAGCAAAAAAAAAAAACAACATGCTCGCGCGTGAAAAACAGATACAAAAACAAAATTGAGCGCGCATCACTGAAAAAAACTAAAAGAAAAGGATACAATGTGCCGATAATTTTCCAAACAATTCAGGGCTCTCTAAGATCAAGCTAGGATCGATGCTCCATACTTCCGCACCTCGTCGTAGTGGCTTCTATAGAACTTTACGAAGTAATATATCAAACACGAGAGACAGAGTTTCATAATATTTCCAAACACTGAGAAGAGAGTTGAAAATACGACGCATAGCGGAGTATTTTTGACGAAATTCGAGGTGTTTGGAATTGTGATGAAACACTGTCTCGAGTGTTTGATATACTGTATCTTCTCAATCGAAACTAAAACTAAGGAGCAAACGAAGAAATAAAATCGAAACAATATATGCTAATTAATATCACATTTCCAAAACATGGTCACGGTTATGATTTTTTTTGTTTTAGATTGATGAATTATTAATGAGTTTGAGAATACCTTTTCAAGTATCTTCTGCTTAAAGCCCCCCGAATAGATCAAGCCTGAGCCCGCGAGCAGCGGCAACACTAGTATGCGTTCTCGTCTACCGAAAACAAAGTATGCAAATAGACAAAACTCAAGAGACCTGGAAGACTTAAATCTTAAAAACCTTCATAAGTTATCTGTGATGCACGCGAGTCGTCAGAATAATAACTTCCGACTAATAATAATAACTATTAGTTATTATTATTACTAATTATTATATTTTTATTGTATTGTTAGAATAATAATTTCCTCAATCGTCAGAAACTACATGTTTTGTTTAAAAAATGTTCAACGAATGAGAACAGTGAAAACACAGGTTCATGTTTTTGTTACAGTTCAAATAAGTTCAAACAGTATATGCTCAGTTGACTGTAAAATGTTAACAAATGTTGTACATGGATTTTGATTAAATTATTTCAATAAAACAATGAATTGCTCATCTTCTTCATAAAAAGTATCACAAATTGTCCCTATTAATCAAAGTCCATCAGAACACATAATTACACCAAATATGAAGTGTCTAAAATACTCAGTCAACATAAAGTAGTCTGAAACAATAACTGGGTTCGCTTTGCATCGTGCATTACTCAAATTTCTTCTTCATTATATCGCCAGCGCGTTGGTGTAAGCACTCACATCCAGTAACTAACCCTTAATTAAACCACTTAAGGAACAGTAATGCGAGCAACAAAATTTCCCAACTCGTCTCGCAAAATTGCTACGAAACAGTTTGAAAATCGATGCCGCACATTTTCCCACCCGCGTACGAACTTGTCTCGTATCAAAATCTTCTTTTGCAAGATTGTTTTACTTTTTGCAACAAAACAGTGAATATCTGAGTTTATATCTATCTGTATCACATACACATATGAAGAACAGAGCACTTCGCAAGCTGGAAAAAGCAATCCTCTCTTCAACCGCTTATTAGAACTAATTTTTTGAAGAAAAAGTAGTTGTTTAAGTGTAAATTTACAATTAACTCTCGAAAACAATTTAATAAAGCTTTAAGATATACACCGTGGTAAAAATTGTATATATATATATATATATATATATATATATATAGAAAGAGCATTAAAACAACGAACTTGCCAACTCCTTGAAACCCTTTATTAAAATGC
>JAOBBB020024817.1:0-15419 GCA_025331005.2 Zoanthus gigantus | reverse complement strand
TGTTTTTAGACATTAAATGATTGTTTACATTTCTGAGGTCCTTATGCCAAGGTAATCTTTGTAGCCCGAGTAAACGCATGTAGGCGTCTACTTGGAAATGAAATTCAGCCAAACAAATGACTCTGAAAGACTTAAAGATGTTTCGCTAAGAAAGTAAATTTGTGTTCAGACTTGAGATGTTCTTAAAGTCAATAATAATCAATCGAATTGATTGGTTTAAAAATAGTAGATATAAGAGATTATTTACCTTTGAACCAGTAGATAATGACACCGAAACAGAATGACGGACGGAAGTAGTCGCTTCGCTTTAGTGTTGGATCACGATACCAAAAAAATTATAGAAGAAAACATGAGATTTTTAAAGATATTCTTTGTTTTACGCCATTAAGACATTTTGTAATTGACAAGTTCTCAAAACAACTTCTTACTCGGGCTTCCGTAGGAAAGTCAGAGTCTTAAAATACGTTCTGTTTTTTTTTCTTTTTTTGGTCGCCAAAATGGAGGTCATGGTCCTAGGCATTCCTAGCGCAGCCCTCGAAAACTTGATTCTAGAAATGCGATAGGTTGAAATGGAAGGTATTGTGTTCATCCAGACTATTTGTCGATCTTTTCTAACGATCAAATTGTTGTGTTTTGCAAAGGAAGTTTTAGAAAACTTGGTTGAAAATATTTTAGTCTGGGTTGAGGATGGAAATTTCCCAAATTAATGGCAAATCCAAGGACAAAACTAATGAAGACGACGAGTATGTCAACGAGCAGTGATTTTAAAAATTTGGAAATGCTTCTTTGCTAATGTGCAATCAAGGAAATTTAGTCCAGATTCGACAGATATCTTGTATCTCTATTCATAGCTCTTATTTATGAATTTTTGAGGTTTTGGAAGCCAAGATAATTATTTTTGCAGAGAATAAACAAGTAGACAAGAAGTTTCTACTCAAAGAATTCTTTAATAGTGCGAAACAGAAATTTACTGTACTGTAAGTCTTGAACAAAATTCTGTACTTTGATTTGTAATTGTTTTTCACTTAGTTTTGCTTCCATTTATAACAATATTTGTAAAACCTTGTAAAGAGCCAAATAAAACTCTGGATGTTTCCATGCATCGGGAACTGTTCTGAAATCGACATCGTGTTTCATCAAGTTTTTTTGAAGAAACACATATGTGATGAACTAAATGTTGCGTTTTTAGATTAAGCTGCTCATGCGCGATTCTCGTCATGATTTGTGGTTCAATTGATAAATATATTCTTTTTCTTACAAATCTTTCTATTGTATTAAAAGATTATTTGATCATTTGCTTTGCTTGAATGTACTAAAACACTTACTCTATTTCGGTGAATATTGGCTTAATGAATATCTACCTTGCTTCTCGGCGCTCAGTACGTAGATATTGTGCTTCTATCCACCATAATTGAAATAGAATATGTGTTAAATACTCATTGTTATTATTATATTATTTAATCAGTATTATTGTTTACATTGACAACATCTTAACCAGTACTATATAGTATTCAATTATTTTATTTTTGTTAAAAGATCTTACACTAGTGCTTGTCGTATTGGAAATTAGAACTACTTTTTGCTTGTAGAATTAAAAGTCGTTATATAAAGATGGTAAATTTTTTGGTTTTCCATTAACCGGATATATTATATTCGAAGTGTTTATTTGTTTAGGTCAGCGTTACTGACTGTGGCACAGGAGGAACTCCAACTCACTGTGAATTTGTTTTTGTTCAGGTTGCTAAATACTTGCGTTTAGCATCTTAATTACGTTGTTTTTCCGGCTTTGAATCACGAGCGTTGATCATGAATTGATATTAACTCTAGCTCCGATCTTGAACGCTTTGTTTTCCCCGTGTTCAGTTTTTTCTTTTCTTTTTTAGTTGCATTTGAAGAGTGACTTTGGCTTTGCGCTATGAATTGTGTCCTCAGTTATGTTATACTTTCTGAAGTCTTTTACCTCTACATTTATTAAAACGTCAATGAAAATAGGAGCTGTTATAAACTCCACTGATCCCTTGTGTTTGTAATGCCCTCATCCGTAACAAAGCAAGACTTTTCGAAGACCACTCGTGAATAGCTGGTTGTAGGAGTTCTTTCTTTTCATAACTTGGAGACTTGACTGGTGAGATTGACCGAGAGAGACTGGAGCTTAGCCTTGTATTCCACGATGCTGGTAAACTCCCTGAGCCGCAGCAAAAACTACCGGGTGGACATGTTCTACATGAAGGGATTGGTACCGAGAAGGACCTCAGACTCTCGGGGATAGCTTTGGAGCCGGGTAAAGAGTTGATTGGACTAGACGAAGGTTGCACCGCAAGGAAGGGCTGAGCAGCGGGAGGGAAACTGTTCTCATGTGGATAGAATATTCCTGTGTGAAACGGATAAAGTCCTCGTGGATTTTGTCGTTCCTGTTTACGTTGTTTTGCCCGGCGGTTTTGAAACCAGACCTTGAAAAAATGAAAAGATTTTGTTATGACAGAAATAATTCATGCTCTTGTTAATGTGTGTGTACGCACAGCAGCCTATTTACTGGAAGCAACTAAGTAAGCCACAAGTGGAATGAAACGACGAACCAGTTTATAACGATTTCAACTTTTAAAAAAAAATTTAAATATAATTCTCTTATGAGCTTTGGATTTTTTTGTCTCACAATCACTCAAAATAAAGCTTTTTGAAGAAGAAAGGTTGGACGAACTTAACAGATATTTCAAAAGACACAAAGGGTTTATTTCTTGAAGAATGTGCTAATCTTTCATTTCACTTTGGTTCACAAACAAGAAAAAAAAACAGTTTTAAGAGTAACTGTTTCATTCAATATCTAACTTTATGAATTTATAGACTGTTTCACCTTAAGACAATGCAAAAAAGAAGAATTAGATACGGAATAACTCCGAACTTAACAAAGACCAAGACGTGGCAGGAACGTTATTATTGTACAAAGTGCTGACGTTGCAAACAAAAGTTCTAATCAGAAGGCTATCATACAACTTTTACGGTCGTTTAAAGCTTTCTTTCAAGCGATGCAAAAACGAGAATCATCACGTTAGAACACGTTAAAATAGGTACTTTACAACACTAAGACACTAACCCTTTAACAGTTTGACTGAGTAGGATAATTTAGTTAACTTGGTTATTCCGTGAGATTCAGATTACCAGTGAATAATATCTCTCTCTGTTACAACTGAGGAAACCAATTTTGTGGGAATAAACCTGTTATTAACACTTAGTGACGGAAAGTCTTGCAAAGAATTTAGACGCATACTAATAATGAAACTAAAGCCAGGAATATTCTGCAGTATTTTGAAACAAATAAATTGTTGCTTGTTATTGTTAAACATATAGAATGACGTTGCATGCTCATTAAAGAAGAGTATATCCCAGCACACGAGCGAGCA
Organism: Zoanthus gigantus; assembly: GCA_025331005.2. Taxonomy (NCBI): domain Eukaryota; kingdom Metazoa; phylum Cnidaria; class Anthozoa; order Zoantharia; family Zoanthidae; genus Zoanthus; species Zoanthus gigantus. The sequence goes on along the minus strand of JAOBBB020024817.1, from coordinate 12,021 downwards.
CTACCTTTGTAGGTTAAGTAAAGTATTTGAAAAGAATTTACTGACAGTTTTGTTCAATAATATTTTGATTCACTGATTCATCGATACGTGAAAGATAAAAAGATAACTTCGCAAGAGGAAAGTTAAAAACTCCGTTTTCCTCACTTAGTCTGTGTTCCTTTCGATCCATTAACTCTTCATAAAATCAAATACTCATAAAAAGTAACGGAAAATTCATGCTATATCACACACTGAACAATTCAGCTTCTTCTAAAACAGTTTTATAACTTATACACCGTAGTAAAATAATTTTGTTAAAAAACTGACGTTACGAACTGTAGTCCTTCGTCTGAGTGAATGTTTGTTCTAAACTCGCTATTTAGTTTCCAATCTAGGGAAAAGTCGATGACTGAATTTCACTTGTAATGAATCTTTCCATTCGGAATGGTTTGGTATTTAAACATCAAGATATTTGCGATATCCGACTATTTTTAACGATAATCCAGAAAAGAATTTGAGCAGATGGCATTCTTTCAATAATAGTATAAAAAGGGTGCATGAAACAGCTAATTAACGAAACTTAGTTTGTAGAAAAACTTTTCAAAACAGAACGACCACACATGAAGTTTTGATCTGTTTTAAAATGCATCAGTTTATGGGGGTGGACTTCACAAACTTCTTTTTACATATAACTTGAATCTTCTTTAAAATTTACTCAAGTTCTGTTTTAAGATTATTATAAGATTTTTGTTTTTTTACGGTCATATATTGTAAGAACAGGTTCATCGACTTTCTTTCTTGTTTCTTAAAAACTTTTGGTGTTCTATTGATTTCTAAAGGTTTCCGTTAACAATACTTGAAAAGAAGCTTTTAAAAATTCTTTTGTTAATTCCTTGACCAATTTTCTTTGCGCTCATTTACAGAATTTCTTTCGTAAACAATGATTTGATAGATAAAGTTCTGTAAACAATGTGATTGCTTAACTCAGTTCGTGATTTTTGTTTTATCAACATTTTCTACTCGTTTACGCGCAAGTCTATTTGGGTGGGTAATAAACGTTTAATTGATTTTCAGATCTAAATAGCATCTGAGCCTTTATTGATTACTTGTCAAAAATATTCATAGGAAAGAATTTTGGGAACTTTTAATCACATATTAATAACACGACTCGCCACGTGCCGTAAAAAGTAGTTCTTTTTCTCCAATTGTTTTAGGTTCGTAAGCCATACCGTGACAAATAATAACAATTTTCAGGTTGTGATTATATATTGTGTATCTTTATATAGAAGTCAACCTTTGCAAGGATAAGTCAAATTCTATTTACTGTTTTGATACAGCTACTAAACAAAAGCTCTTTACTTTTAGGTTCTGAATGTTCAAATATTTACAAATAAATTTTAGTTCCTGCCACATTTTAAAAAGTTTTTTCTCACTGGTATGTATTAACTTCTCTTGAGGCGGGTTTTCTTCGTTCTTGCAAAGGATTACTGTAAGTAAGTTAGGATAATATTTGGTTCTGTTAAAAAACCTTAACATACCCAGAAACTGGTCTGTTTTTTAAAAATCATTTTGATTGGGTTTTTCACTGGCTGCAAATACTAATCGTGTTGTGAAGGATTGCGTGCAGAGCCATTTTCTGGTTACTTTTCTCGTGGCGTCGTGCGTCTGATTTTCAGGACTGATATCCATTTCAGAACTTGTTGCGGTGGAATATTACTGTCATGTGTGTTAAATACGGGGTGGGAAAACGTTGCACTTAACGACTTTTCTGTCATAATTTGTTTAATCAATAAAACTGTTACATTATATTTTCCCAAATAGGTTATTAAATGTGAATTTTCAAATGAAGAAAAAACCAACAATGACCGTGAATGCCATATGATAAAAGATCCTTCTCGCTCTTGAATTTTGTAACGGTGAAGAATTGCCGTAAAAAATATAAATTTAAGAGTTTAGATTTCGGAGTTGCAATATCTGCTTCAAATTTTAACCCATTTAACAAAATCACAGCTTTTAGTGACTGAAAATGTCTGAAGTCGGCCAATCTAAGAACCGATAGCCAGATGGTCTACGGCGATATAGGTACAAAATTAACAGCATAGAATTCGCATCTCTTAAATGGTTTTGACTTTGCTTTAGGCTAAAAATTCGCTTAAACCATTACCAAAAGTTACCAGCGTATATATTTTATACCTTATTCATAATTAACCCATCACAACTCATTTCCTTTTGCGTTGCTACTTAAAATTCTCTGTTCAACAAGATAATAAATGAAGATTTAATGCGTTTTAAACATCGCAATAAACGTCTATTGCTAACACGTATCAATAGAACATGCAATTGTCACGCTTCTTCAGAGCAAAATAATGGTAATGTTTGGGTTTTGTTTTTCCAAAATGACAACGTTAACCCTTTCAGTCCCAGTCAGTTATCAACACTCAGCTTCTCCTTACATAACACATGCGAAATAAGACATTTGGTAATGAGAAAAGGAGAATTGATCAAATAAAGCAAACTATTGAAGATTTTAAAAAAAGTAAAATTCTCTCAAACTTGTTCGATGTAAAGCATGGGTACAAGTTGGGAGAATTTGACAATACATGTGGGACTGAAAGGATTAAAGCTTCTATTTTGTATATCTTTTGTTTGATTTTTTTTAATTTTTTTGCTCAGTTATTTAGAAATGCCAAATCCTAACTCTGAAGAAAGTTCTTTGTATTTCAAAGGGTGGCAATTAACTCGTATTAAAAACTCTTCTGAATTGTTTCAAGATTAGAAAGTTACCATAACAGTGTGTTCAAGATGGTTAATTAAATGATAATTAACTCGAGGAAGAACCATATATCTGTAAAGATAAGAGTTTTGGGGTAAAATTATAATTTCAAAATGCCTGCTTTTTTTTTCCAATAAAAAGAAACTTCTATAGGCCACGTGGCACATGAAAAGGCTAATAAATTTATAAAGTTAAGAGGTTTAGATGAACAATTTGTGAGACCGGGCCTTTAAAACATCTCGCATTCCCTGAACTGGTCTGGTCTAGCGTACGAAACGAAAGAAAACTGAATAGTATGCGAACCTAAATGGAGAATAACAACTGCTATTTATAAAAAGAAGGAAATACATGAGCATGTTACTGAAGTTGGAACTTTTAAAAAGTTAATGAAAAAATGAAAGCAAAAGATTTAAGTAATAGAAAACTTTATACAACAAAGAAAAGATATCATGACAATAAGCAGTATTCTTGTCTCTACGAAACGCTTTCTTAAATGCCGTTGTAACTCCGTGTTACTTCTAATAGGTGGAGATAGTGGAAAGAATTCTAATTAGTGAGTAAAACAAATGATAGAGACAATAAGAACATTCTCCATGTTTAGCAAACTCACGCCTTTGAAGAGAATGGGCTTGTTAGTGAGGGCGCGTACGACCAAATTAACAAATAGATCTTTCGTTTTTGCTCGCCGAAATTTGTTCATTCCCCCTCCTCACAAAAAAAGGAAATTTTTCTAATTTGAGAGATCAATAAAATTGATGTTTCGTTTAATTCAATTAGTAGTCATTCAAGTTAAATTTACCCTAAACGATCGAGCAAGTTTTATGTTTATTCACCCATATCACGTGCACAGAAACAGAAAGATTGTTCCGGCGGATAAATGATTCAATTGATTAATTGTTTTATGGAAAAAAGCCTAAAACTAATACTTCTGATCATTAAGAATTTTTTAAAGGGTTTCGTGATTCAATAGCCAATTTCTAAAAGAATTGTTTGTAAACCAAACGCAGTGTTTAGACTGTATTATATTTCCTTCTAAAACCACCTGCCAGGAGTAAATTAGGCGAACAAACATTAATTTAAAAGCTTGTGTCGGGAGGCAGTCCTTATAGATTGGCTGGTTATCTTGCTATTAAACTGAGGAATTGAAATTTTAAAACTGTTTTTTTAATTTTTATTGCGAGAAAGGAAGCAATAAACTTTTAATCTTAAGTTTGCGTGTCTCTGCGATCAGCTACAGCTGGATTAAGCGTTTCAACTGTTTTGAATTGTGATAAAAGTACATTCAGAACTCGGATCATAATGCGAGTATCTAATGTGATTTTAATGAAACATTAGCGGTTACAAGGGAATGACATTGGAAACTTATAAATAGATATAATGCTAATTTAGTGCGTAAACAAAAATTTATTTAACTATCGTCTTAGAAATTACTCTTATTATAAGCAATTCGAGTTTTAGAGATGATTAAACTTATCGGTCTTTTTTTTTTATGGAGTTTTTTTGTTTGCTCAGAATTTTAACTTTATTTAGTTTTCAAATTGGAAAGTAGTGGGATTTAGTATAACACGAGGTGCAATACAAGTATTTGGGTGGACATGTTCATATAACCACGTTAATTGTGTCTTTACTTGCTTACATTCACCGAAGATGTTTGAATTAACAAGCATTAAATGGTACAACGCAACCAAATGGAAAATCCCACAAGATGAAAGCAAACAGTAAATTATCAGACAAGTATGATATGTTGGAAATTGAGCTAATTTGTTTGAGATCGAATTGTGAATTATGAATGAGACAAATAGTCCATTCTCGAGGGATCAGTAAACAACCTATTAAGCTAAGAAGCTTAAACTAAACAAACAGACGAAAGACATGGAAAGAAAAATTTCGGTGGAATTTTCTGATAACTCAAGAATATCGTAATTGAATTACGTGAGTGATTCATTTCTATTAATTTGTCTCGACAGCTGGCAATTAGCGATTAATATTTAGCTAAGAAGCACACGTGTGGACCAATTGCAAAAACAGGTGACTTTTCTAAGTTGCGTAGTCATCCTTTTGCTAAAGATATTTGTAACCTTGTTAATTATATCTTTTTCCAAGTTTAAGACTAGTTCAATAACACAGAAAAAGATTTCAGAGCTTACTAAATATAATTTTAGTATATATTTATGGCCGGTCAGAAAACAAGGTGGAAATGCCTAAGTATTCATTTTTGTTTTGCATATTTTTAATTGTGACTAATAAGATAAACAAAGGGTCTTCAAAGAATGTTATTGATTCTATTAAAAGTTTCTTTGTAGATCATTTATTTGTCATAAAAGCATAAAATGGATTATTTCCTTACCTGGACTCGGGCTTCAGTCAATCTAATTTGACGAGCAAGTTGTTCTCTAGTAAACACGTCAGGATACTGGGATCGTTTGAAAGCTTCTTCTAGTGCGTCCAACTGAATTTGCGTAAATGTTGTCCTATGGCGTCTCTTGGTACCCGTAAACTCATCATTGCTTGTATCTTCATTCATTTCTTTTTTTCTTTTAGCTGAGACTTCTTCTATAATAACAGTAACAAAACAAAGATAGTTTTTCAAGAATTTGTACATGCGGTTTCCAATCATTTACCAGGAATCATCGGCTCAAATTTTAAACAAGGAAATTTTCAAAAAATAAGATTTTAATTGCTGTCGATATTCAACACTTAAGCACTTAGTATCTATTGCTAACATGACCTCTTGAGTTTTTTTTTCCGAATTTATTCTGTATTAAATAATAATGTATTTTTTTCTAAACTAAAATGTATATAGTTACACCACTAGTCCAATCCCTCCAATCCCTCAAATTTGCAACAGGGCGCTCTGCGGGACGGAATAGATTTCAGTCGAATAAATTTTTTTGTTGGTTAAACAACGATTCAGTGCAAACTAATTTTCAAATGTGTCTTATTATTGGACAAACATGGCCTATTTTGAACTGAGAACTGTAAAGCTACCCACCTTTTGTAGAATTTATCTGATCGGTTTTTTTATCCTTCGCCTGCTCAGCTTCGCGGAACTTTGGTCCAATCTTTTGTAAGTCTTCACGTTCTTGTGCACCGCTCAGTTTGACAAGATACTCGTCCATTGCAAATTTACGATATATCCTTGCAAATCTCTACTAAATGCCTTCTCTGTGTAGTTTTCGGCACTTAAGCTAAAGAGTGTTTTAGAGAAATTGCCCGAGAATGATTGTTTTGTAAAAGGATTTGCATGAAAACCTGATGTTAGCCAATCAGAGAGCGAATCTTAATTGTTTGCTTTTGGTTCGTGTGGATTAATGATTCTGATTGGTTCGCGCATTGTGATACCAAGTAATTTAATTAAATTCAATTGAAAGTTGCAGGCCAAATGCAAACACCCATCATTTGAGAACCTAAGGTCCTCTGCTAGAAAATAACTCTACTGTGAAAAGTGTATTATCTTCCAAACAACTAGAATACCTCCTACATCGTTACACTTTCTGTAATCTTTTAAAACAAGCATTTATAGCAAATCTTTGTGAAAAAAATAATGGTGGCAGAATTCATTGTATATTGCCACCCTGAAATTAAACAACTGAGTCTAAAAATTTCCATCTCTTTATAACCTTGAAAATAAATTTGAAAGCAGCATGAAAACTAAATATTTGTGCTGACGGGAAATTTCCTTGGCAAACTATTTATGCATGTCATGTTCCCGAAAGCAATTACACAAGTTGTCTGATTAAAAAACAAGTGTTCAATCAATTTTAACATTCATTCAAATGTTTTAAACTTAACATTAAAGTTCTAACGTTGCTCTTGAATGAAATTCAAAAACGGTCTCCCAAGAATCTATCGTATTACAACTTATTTTCCGTTTTGCTAAAATGGCCGCGTTTTCTCGTTTTCTCAATTAAGACTTGGGCCGTTTCATTTAGCAGTGTTTTTGACCGTTCATTATTTGCGTTAGGAAATTAACAGAAAATTAAAACCTAAACGAGTTTTACTAAGCCCTCCCTATTGCTTTCTGTTTCCCAATTGATTCATTTACTTCGGAGGTGCGAGATGATTAAGCAATTCCGTGTTAGAATTATTGTTTTCGCCAGCACGCAAATAAACACTCACTTTGAATTTCAAGAGCCTTCACTTAAACATTTATACCTGCTCTTTTTAAAAATAATTGCAACGCAAACTAAAGTAAAGTGGATTTATTGAAAATTGCTTTTCGAAGTTTACTTCAATTATGAAGTTTAAGAATGAAAGAATAGTTCGAAGTGTTAAGGTGAGTGCAATCACCAAAACAAAATTTCCATTGCTGGTAAAAGTTTTTTGAAAAAATTACGAAACTTTTAATTTTCAAAGTGCAATTTAAATAAAACGGAAATTTACGAAGCGCCCACAGATTTGAACTTCAATTATACGGTGAACACCAAACGAAGTTAATTTTCGCTTATCTTGATAAAGGCAAGAGGGAAAAGAACCCGACCCTTTTGATGCGCTTGTTAAATATATACTAGTCTCAATAAATGAATCTCCATAACACTTTTTAAATATTACCGAAACAACTTTTGGTTGTAGTTTTATTCATCCAAACGACTCTTTTAAATGATATTTTGAGTGGTAACAAATAAGACGTTTCGGGGCATCTTTGTCGGCAAGTGTCCGCAAATAAAACTCTCAAATTAATTTACTTCTGCTTCAATAGGTTTTCCTCATTTCTAATTGTGTCTTAAATGTTTAATGAATTCATCTAAATTAAGTTTTGCATGGCTCTTTATATATCTTTCCTGTTTTTTAGTTTAAGAAGTAGCGAATTAAAACTAGAAATCGCCTTCAATAAGATGGCAGTTATGAAAAGATAATAATTTTTTGAATCAATTGCTAAAAAGAAGATTGCCCAAACATCGTGGTGCGTGTATCATTGATTTATCGTGAAATGTATACAAACCCTTTCTTTAGGTTAATTAAAAATAAAGTCAAAGTTTCTGCTTGTTAGACGCTTAGACACCTCGGTTGACTAAACTTCATTTTTTTCTTTCAGCTCTTCTTTATAGCGTTTAAATGCAAACTTTTTTTATTGCCAAAGACCCGCTTTCCCAAAAAAGGATTGTTTTAAATTATTGAAACAAAGTCACTTTTATATTTCGTATCTTTAAAGGGATATTATTTTCATGGTAAAATGAAATATAAAATTTAAACCAAAATGCTTGGACCTTTTCGATGTTGTGTTATATAATTTGACTTTAGCTCTTTTCAGTTGGACAACTCAACACAAAACTCTGAAATATACTGAAATTAAGTCGGACTTTTATTTATATCGACAAAAAGGTTTGCATAATAAACAAGTGCAAAGAAAAAAAAGAGCATGGAAAAGCAGTTTACCAACAATGTCTTCGGTTTGGTTTGGGTGGAAAATATTATATAGTCAGTTGCAAAATTCCGGTTGTGGATTTTATATAAGTTTCATCGAAAAGTATCTTTAGTCACCCGCTACTATATTATAAGTCGTGAATCGCTTAACACGCCTACATTGCTAACGAAGTTCTCAGTCATAACTCATTCAAGTTTTAAAAAGCAACGAGATTTTGTGCTTCTGCAGGCCGCGAAGTAAATGTATGCTCAAATTCTGAGGATTAATTTGCAATAACGATGTCGTAGGCTATGGATATCTGAGCCTTCGTGATACGTGAAAAGTCTGTATTTTTAAAATGTGGTCTTAGGGATATAGAATCTATTTCAAATTAACCGCTACGTTTTCCAACAAATCGTTCAGTAAACCATGCAACCTGATCAGAAATAGTGCATACAGTGTACATTTGATTTAAGTCCGAGTTAAAAACTTGGTAAAATTTTTACTGTTCCCGTAATGATATACTTTTTCTGGCAACTTGTAGATAAGTTAACTGAGCCGCGCATACAAATGTAGCTTTCGTACAGTGGAGAGATATTTCATTGAGCAAAAAGAATATTCCTCTTTGTTAAAAATATGATTGACAATCAATTTATGTTAAACATTTTTAGAGAAAAGGTTTTAAAACAAGCAAATAAATGTTTATTGTGATTAATGAATAATGCAATAAGCTACCCGACACAGAAATGCGTTGTATCCTAAAGCAACAACAAAGATCAAACAGAATCGTAAATTTAATATGTTTTCAAAATTATTGGTGACCAATTATTTCGAAAACATTTTTAGTTTTCCTTCGAGAATCTAAATCATTGTTTATGAAATCAAGCATTTGGAGATAAAACCTAGCGACTTTGAAAACTTCTGATCATGACTTTGGTGAAATTTCTGTTGTTTTAAAAGTTTAAAATGGTAGTGTTTGTACTAAAACTTTACTTGGATACCAGAAAAGATCGATCTTGATTCGGTTTTTATTAATTTAAACTAAAACTTGTACTGACTGTACGGGGTTTTGCGCATTTGAATAATATTTGGTTTCTAACTAAAAAGTATATTTTGAAAAACCCGGCAATAATTCTATGAGGTTTATCATTTCAGGTGTGAAAACAGGTTTCGGTTTATTCAAGTTACTATAAATGTGTATAGGGCAGGAATGGTTGGTGCAGTTGGTAAGATCTCGGCCTTTCAACCACCAAGGTCCCCGGTTCAATCCCCGGCTTTGCCGAGATTCGAATATTTGTGCAACCTGCTTTTTTGCCTAAGCAGCCTAACTCAGCTTTCCATCCTTCAGGGGTAGGTAAATGAGTACCAGCATCTGCTGGGAGCTAACCTGCGATGGATTAGTCTCCCGTCCATGGGGAGTCAAAGACTCTCATCCTCTTAACACAGCAGAAACCGGAGGAGATAAGCGCCGGCTCCATGGGCCACTTGGCTCACTATAAATTTAGCTTTTAGCTTAGCTAACTTGTAAGTTAACAAAGTGAAATAAAGTTGGTTCTATATATGTTTTATGAAAACTAACTGGCCACATGCTTTTCTAACAGTTCAGTAGCATTGCAAGAGCAACTTCTAGCATACCCGTGTAATATTTTTAAATGAAAGGTAATTTTGCAGTCAATTATTATTTTGTTCTTAAGGATGACTGCGTTACCTCTACAGGTCCGGTAAATGGTACTTGGAGTCAATGGTCACAATTCACCCTTTGCTCCAAAACCTGCGGGGGAGGGGTGCGCACCCGTACTCGTTCATGTAACAACCCTCCCTCACTAAGGGGAGGACTCCCATGCGTCGGTTTGCCTGTCGATTGCGAAGATTGCAATGAAAATGCATGTCCAGGTATGCCATTTGGTTGCGAGAAAATTTCGTCATTGTTAACTGATGTATTCATGTTTAATTAGGAAAATTTGTTTACATTGCCAACTTCAAAAATGAGTAGTGGCCTGGGTACTAAAATGGCCGCGTGAGATTTTACAAGTCCTTTGGGTAGACAGCCTCAGAGTCGATCTAAAATTTGATCTGAAATTGAAATGACGTTTGTTTCGCACTTTTATCTGCTGTACTGTAGTGGAAAGTATTGGACAAAAGAACAACTTAGCACTGATATAATTCAGCAATGAACGGGTATCAATATTAATTAATCATCATACATGAAAAAAAATCTAGGAAAAATGTATAAACTGCGAGGATAACAAAGACAAGAAAGAAGCTAAGAAACTTGTTCATGCATATACTCAGTTTTGACGTTACGCCTGAAAAAGACAGGAGTGTTGTCGAAGCATTTTTATTTTGTATATTGTCCATCCAGTTTAATTAGCTCTTAATTAGTCGCATGTGGTTTATTTCAGGACCAATTAACGGAGGTTGGAGCAATTTCGTCCCACTTAACGGGTGTTCGCGACCGTGCGGAGGAGGATTTCGCCTACAGTTGCGAACTTGCAACAATCCCGTGCCCTCAAATGGCGGTCTTCCGTGTGTTGGGCAGGGTTTCACTAGTCAAGCCTGTAACACTCGACCCTGTCCTGGTAAGCAAAATAAAGGTTTTTAGTAAAAATCTAGTCATTATCTATCGTAAGTACTGCAATCTGATTGGCTACCGTACTTGCTATCTATAAGGTATTAGTATAAACCTACTAACGGTCTAACACGCATCCTGCATTCTGATTGGCTACTCTACTAGAGGTCTATTTGTGATAGCCTACCAGTAGAGAAAAGATGGCGGATCAAAACAGTAATGAACCCCGTTTTGCTATAATATCAGAGGATTTCATCGATATTTTAATTTGTACATCCTTTTTGACCGATTAGTAGGTTTTATACTAAAACAATTAGACCTCTCGGCCTTATGGACTACGAGTTTAAATAGCCCATTTGGCCTATGGTCTCATGGGCTCTTGACTCGTAGTCCATAGACCTTTTTCACGGTATAAATAATTCTTTTGTCTACATTCAAATTTGCCCGTCAAGCCTCATTCATTTAAATAAACCTTAAATAAAGAACATGAAATTAATTTTCATTTTGAAAGAGAGTCCGACACTGGAGGAGTTTTTTTTTTTCGCCTTTTACTGTCGAAGCACCGCAAATTTTGGAGAGTTAGATTGTGTGATAAAGGTATTTTACCATTGAAGTTACGTCGAACGTATTCGTTCTGTGTCATTTCCTTTATACCACTATATTCCAAAGAATGTATATCATGAGCAGTAGAGTAAAGCTTTATGGCCATTTCTGGGAACACCAACATCACAGTTGCCTTCAACCAATTAGCAATGTCAGTCCAAAATGTTTCGATCATAGTGGTATAGCGCTGATGTTGTTAACTAACCAACTAACGTGTTCGCTCCAAGTGGCGAAAGATTTTCTTGATAACCTCATCTTCGGAAGACTTCCGACTTCTTCGGAAGTTTTCGGACGTCTTCGGGATTCTTTGGAAATGTTCGTGTCGTCTTTGAAAAATCCCGGCAGTCCCAGGATAAAAATCTCACGCCTTAACTCAGAAAAAGTTGGCAGGTATACATTTATATAGCGTAATATATTTAAAAATGTTATTTTTCAATTTCATGTTTGAATTTACGCTTTGACTGATTTTTGGCGGCCAAGTTGATGGGACCGAGGCCCACGCGCCACGGGCATGGCGCCGCCTAACTAGTTAAACTAAATATTCAGAAATTTTGTTCACTAATAACTTCGCAAAAAAGTTGTCGCGGTTAATAAAAAGATCACCCTATCTTCGAAATCAAGTTGCTGGCTATATATAGCATTACACTCTTAGACGAGTCAACTCAGGGGCCGCGGAGGGGAGGGGCTGCCAGGGCTGAAGCCCTACCACTTTTGTGCATTTTTTTTTTTTTTTTTAGAATGGAGGGTATCTTG
>JAOBBB020024738.1:0-15424 GCA_025331005.2 Zoanthus gigantus | reverse complement strand
TTTTTCCTTCCGCAAAACGTGAAACGTTTCACCATTCTCGTGTGTGGCCTTTTCTGGCAAACCCTTTTTTACCTTTGAAGAAAAAATTAACAGAATTTTTTAAAAACTCGATCAAAGCAATCTTTTTTTAGAGAAAATGAAGAAAATGTAGTGTTTTTCCCAACTGACAGACCCTATAAATTGTGAACAAAATCTGTGCTATTGGAAATCAAATTGGTCTCACCTTAGGGTTAGGGTAAGAGTTAATTTGCATGTATAGTTAATATTACATCCTCAGTATCGAAATTTTTCCAAAATAACACATACTAAATGGTTGTAGATAAGAGATAAATAAAAATATTTATCAGTTGCAACAATATAAAATTAATGACTGTAGACAACATTTTCTATACTAAGTGAACAACAAAAATATTTGACACACATTTTCTTAACAAAGCATTAAGTTGTTGTAACCCAAACAAATTATTCTATTTTCAGAGTTTCTTGCAGCACTTGGTCAAGCATGCATGCACCCACTGTAATAAAAGTTGACAGTTGATTGACATTACATTGTTAATATAGCCAAAATCTGTTTATTTGCATACATTAGCATACCCAAGCAAATCTTTACTAAACAATTCTCTTACCTGTTTGATATCCACATAGATATTCAGAAACTGTCCCCCTAGTAAATAGCCAATAGCTGGACCAAATGTTGCAACAGCATACATGACCCCCAGGTACATTCCAGAAGTCGAATGGCGCACGTTTTCGTCAATATACGCCGTTCCCAAAATATAAACTGGTGTAGCTCCGAAACCAATAAAACATTCTGCAAGAACAAATACGAGGATGTTGTACCATGCAGCATGTTTACAACTTATCTTATGAATCCACAAGTCTGCATTTACACCAGTAGTGTTCTGGAAGCAAAATTCCGAAGTTTCTCGCATTCCAGCATCATATCTTCCAACCAGTAAATGAGGCAAAGCAAAGCAAAAACAGCCGATGCCAAATACAGCAGCTCCGATACCGAGCCATTTCGGTTTGTGTGAATGTCCATAGTAACTTACAACGATGGCCATGCAGGCAGCCGCGATATCGTAACACGCAGTAAGGGCGCCGACTTCCTTGCTCTTTAAGTAAAAGCGTTTCTCAATTGAAGAAATTACAACTCCTGCCATTCCTGTAACAATCATACCCTGAGTCAAAACTAAGCCACACTGGAATATCAAAAACCATTTTGCTTTCGCGAAACGCTGAAGAAACTTTGGCCTGATTTGTGACCAACCACATGAGCGATCAACTGTATTTTGAGTATCTCGCTCAAATGCACCGCCAATTCTATCGCAATTATTCTTCATAGTTGAACTCTCTGAATTATCTTGCTACAAAAACTCAGCTACTTTTTGCCACATGTACTTTCCCCGGACTTTCCCAAATCGATTAATCTTGTTCAACTCCTGAACAAACAAAGTAAAGGTGTGAAATTTTTAACACTATCATTCCACAAACTCAAACTATAAATAGCAAAAAGTTTTGGTTATTTCCAATGCTGTTATCAAAAATATGTCGTTTCTATTCACTGAAAATTCAAAAAAATAAAGATTACTTTTTTCTGAACCAACCTTAAGTAGAAGTTTATGGTTGTATACATTGCGTGCTTGTTGTCCGACGGTGAAATCAAGAAATGGTGCAGTGTTTTAAAAACAAATCGAAGTCACGAGGCTCAAGAAAAAGAACTAGTACCTTTCTTATTATACAATTGTATCTTTCCGAGTCATTGTTGTTGAGAACGATGAAATTAAATGGCACCAATTGGGCAATATAAACTGCTGTAAAAACGCACTTTGAATTAATACGCACAGGAAATCAACGCTTATACAGGACACCCTTTACTGCTAGATTCCACGCATAGACCTACAGTAGGTGGGCCCGAGGCCTCTTATCGGTCAAAGAAATGCTTTTTTAAAATAATTTGGATAGTACGTGCGTTTTGATTGGTCTACAAGTGTATTTTCATAGCGCTATGAAACACGAAAATGGCGCGTGAGCAATGTGGTTTCACTGTCTCCCAGTTGTGAGATTTTACAGTACGCGCTTCTTATATCGTCTTTCTCTTTGTTAACAATGAAAACAATAATTTTATAAAAGAAATAAAACATGTTTTCCGTGCCTCCATAGCCTGTTGAAAACCGCGGCAAAGTGAGAATTCTCGAGCAGGTGAAAACCCTCGAATGCGTCTTGGGTTTTCACTGATCCGCTCTCGAATTCTCTCAAACGTTCGCCTCGGTTTTCACCAGGCTATGAAGGCACGGAAAGCATGTTTTATTTCTTAAATCTAATTAACTTATCCAGAAACATTTTTATAAAGAAGCAAATCAGTTTCTTTGACATTCAACTTGGCAATTCGATATTAAATGTGAAGATCAAAAGCTGAGTCGGTGCTTCTAAAGAAGCAGTCGCAGAAAACACTTTTTAAGTTGACCACCGTGGAAAACGAAGACAAAGCACTAACGTTTCGGTTTCGCTTCATGCAAGGTAACCCGTGAGAGTCTTGGATTCCAGGTTCCACGTTGTATACTTCGGATCCCAAGTAATGGATATCAAATTCCACCTCAGTGGATTCCAGATTCCTAGACCTGGATCCCGGATTCTAAAGACTAGAATTCCGGATTCCACAAGCAAATATTTTCCGGATTCCAGATTCCATGTTGTGTACTTTGGATCCAAATTACTGGATATCAAATTCCACCTTAGTAAATTCTGGATTCCCAGACCTGGATCTCGGATTCTAAAGACTGGAATTCCGGAATCCACAAGGAAATATTTTCTGGATTATGGATTCCACGAGTAGATATTTCCTGGATTCCGAAATCAGGACTAAGTTATAAGGTGCTACACCTTGCTCCTTCGTTGGAGTGAAGATAAATTTAAGTAAAGTTCTGTCAACTAAAATACGCTATAGTCAGTTGAACTAAAAGGTGACCTTCGACGGGAAGACAAACATTAACGACTTTGCTCAATCGTTTAAAAAATGGACCCACTCGTGTGAACGACTTGCAAATTGGTTTCAAAAACTGATACACTCGTGCGAACGACTTTCTCAGTTGTTTGAGAAAAGACTCGCTCGTTCAAAAGACTGACTCAATTGTATGGAAAAAATCGACTTACTTACTGGATTTACATTCTTCTTGCTTAAAACAGCTATCGATTTTGCATTTGAGCTAACTCGAGCAATCAGTTTACAGTTTAGCGACATGATTTGCGCAGCACCAGAAGTCTTGTACTTGTAGTAACGTTGAAATAATTTTCATTCTTCCGAAAAACAAGCATGTTTTTTTCTAAACCACACTTCAATCTCAAATGAAATCTTCAATTTCAAGGTACTTCCATACCAATTTCTTTGACTTAAAAATCATTTGAGAGTTGAGCGAAGGTCAGAAATAAAAAAAGCTAATCAGTTTCTTCGATTTTGAACGTGGTTACATAATATTCATGAAAAAGATGGCACCAGTCCTAGAAATAATCAGGGCAACGTGAATTAACTTTACACATAGTCTGAAGACAGTCACCCTCTATCTTTTATTCAAGTACACTTTATGTGGTCGATTTCTGATTTCTTTGTATTGTCGTAGATGGAAAGAAATCCTTACGGGAAACGCAAAAGGAGTTATCCAACAGTTGAAGATTCTTGTTGAAAAATTGCCAGTTGTCGCTCAAGTATGTATTAACCTAGTTTGTCTTTAAGCTTCCCTTCATTTTTCTTTCTGCTTAAAAATCTTTTTCGTCAAAATATTCAATATAGTAAATACTGTATTAATCGCGCTGGTGAGTTTTTCAAAATGCTCGTGCAATTTTGATACTTTTTGAAAAACCCACTTGTGTAATTTATTCCAAATTATACTCGAATTTGTATGATAATAATAAACAAGGTTGTTTGTTTAACTTCTTTTACGGTTTTAGTTTCAGCTTTTGACAAATTTCATTGAATGCTTCGCTATACTTACAAAATTATGCAAAAATCATTCTTTCCTAGTTAATTTTTAAAAGCTCTATTTTTTAATTTTTCTTCACGTACAGCTTTTTTGTGATTTATTTTTTAATCTATTTGAACTACGCGATTTTAATTTAGTTCTTATTTAGTTCAAAGATTCTTGTTTGTTCAACGGATCTTGTTTTGTATCGCATCTTGCAATGCAGTAAACTCAGATTCCATGTTAAAAAGTTTAGACGTTCATTATGTCGCCAGCGCGTGGGTATATTTAAAAACAAACCACGAACTGAAAGTCACTAACACTTAATTGATTTTTAAGATAGCTTTTTTAGAAACTGGTTCAACGTCTATCACAAGCAAAAATGATGCGAACCTCGAGTCTGATTTTCCGCACATTAAAGAATAAATCTGCTTTTCCAAACAAGGTATTAGCATATTTCCCAGCTCAGGGGCAAAGAGCCACCAACACGGTCAAAATGAGTCATTCAAGAAGAACTTTGTCAGTTGTAAGCAAATTAAGTCAACTTATTGTTTCTCACTGTTTGGATTCTAAGTGCTTTCATTACATAGATATGAGTGTTTTACTGTAAAATACGCCACTCGTAGATTCTATATGAAAGTACATTCGGGATACCAGTGACAGATTTTCCATATCCTCACTAGTGAAGATGTCGCTGACGTCATTCCTTTGTTTGGGACATTGTAAAATGAGTGTAATTTTCGAAAAACTCGTATCTATGTAATATAAAGGAAATTACACGTTGGCTTGAACATATGAAGTCTATCTTTTCGTGGAAAAACGATTGCACTTGTTCGCTGCGCTCACTCGTGAAATATGTTTTCCACCACATGTGTTCGGGGCACCGTGTAATATCCTCTGTCTACATACAGTAACACGGAAAACAGATTTGGAATCTATTGCGCTGGGATCAAGACAAAGGATTTCGTTCCAATTTATCTTGGGAGCCCTAACTAGAAGGAAGAATATAAAATTATGTCCTCACTGAACCACCAAAATAGAGCAAATCCCTTTCAACAATCACTAACGGCTTAATTTTCCATTGTATACATTCATTCTTAACTTTTTTTCAATAATACGGATCAGAAACAATAAACAGTGCCGCTTTTTGATTCAGAAAATTCTTGATCGGTGTATGGTCGAAGAAGGGGATCCGGAAGATGATGATTTCAAGGTAGGAGAATGAGCTCGTTAGCGTTCCCATTGCAAATCCATGAAATGTACTAAATTAATTACCAAACCGTTCGCTCTAAACAAAATGTTTCGTAATCTTTAGCGATTGGACAAACGTGTTTGAAATTATTTTTTATGGTGAGTTAAATTTCTTCTTCAAGTTTTGTATTTCCTAGAAGTTATTCTCTCTAATAAAGTTATCTTTCCATATTTTTTCTAGATTACGTACGACCTTACTCTTATTCAAGGAACTCATGATAAATTGAAACAGAAAAGCAAAGACGCTTCACTTTCAGTTATAAAGGTAAAGAAATCTTTTTAAAAAAGGACAGACACTTCTTCAGCAAACGTTCAACACTACTAAACTTAACAAACTCTGAAGTCCGAGCAACCGGATAAAGGAGATTTAACTGTCAATCGTGAATAAACAAACTGACATTAAAGCCTGCTTCACACTAGTGACGTATTGCAAGCGCAAGCACAAGAAAAAGGGAAATTTTGGGTTTTTTTTTTTGTGCTTGTCTTGCACTTGCGATTGCGATTGCACTTGTGTCAGAAATCTTCTAGTGTGAAGCGACAAAACGTAAGCGCAATCGCAAGACAAACACAAGAAAAACAAAATTTTCCTTTTTCTTGCGCATGCGTACCCATCTTGCGCTTGTGCTTACGTCACTAGTGTGAAGCAGGCTTAAACCTAGAAGCGTTAACGGAACTGCTAACGGTAGCTCAAATCCTTCTTTTTCTTAAATAATGTCTAATGGTTCCGTCAAATGATGAAGACACCAAGATTTTTTGAGAGGTACGGCAGAGATTCTTTTGAGAATTATGCCTATTTATTAGTTTATACCAGTGAGACACTTTGCGCTTTTTTGTGAGATTTTAAGAATTACTTTAAGAAAAAAAAATTGGTACTATGCACAAGTTAATTAAATGCAAAAGTAGCTAAATATTTAAGAGTTTAAGCCTGCAACCTTCGTGGTACTAATGCGGAACCATTACTAACTACCCCAATATATAAGCCGTAGCTCAGTGTTGGAACAAACTTTTTAATCATAACCGGCAACCTTTTTTTTTTCATTTCGAGTTGTATCAATACTAATTAGCAATTTTTCCGTCTCAACTAATAATACTCTTGAATCAGTACAACACAGATAGCACAAAGATCTTAAGACTAATAGATAGTTAGAGTAACTGCCAAAAGGGACGGAACAACTTTTTTGTCATCGATAATGAAAAATACTTAGTTGTTGTGCTCATTTCTTCAACAGACCATGTTAGATCTACGACGAGATAACTGTTTAACACATCCAACGTCACATGCTTTACTCAACCTCAAGTGGTAGGTTCATAAATGATCGATTTCTGCTTTGTACAACATAGAACTAAACTAAACTATTTTAAGAGTAAAATTATCCGGAATTTTGCTTCTCGTTCGTGTATGCTTCGAGAGTCGGCTGTGGAAAGGGAAGTGGAAAGGTCTTCACAGTTCTCGTCGTTGTACACGGATTTGCCATTTCTGCGTCTATTGACATGTCCAATTCTTCCTTTAATCGTTTTCAAACAATTTTTTACTTTTTACTTTTCACCTTGGCAGGTTGTAAGTTTGCTTTCGCATATTCGTTGGTTTTCGGACGGTATTGATTGGAAAATATGTTAATTGTTAGTATCGCTCCGTGTTCTACAGTCTTTTGTTTTACCAGAAATAAAAACTTTTATTCTTATTGTGATAGAAGAAAAATAAAGCTTTTATGTTTTTAAATTATTCTCTATTAAAACAAATCACAGAAATATATATGTTGAGTTTTCTTTTTTCAAGTGGCACCTAAAAACTGATAATTCCTAATCTTTTAATTTTCTTTTAGTGTTTTTTGATGCATAATTTATTTTCAGAACGAGAAGGTGAATAATTAATGTCTTAATATTTAACAAATATCCACCACTTTCACCGACACCGAGGTGAATAATTGTTTTAGTATATACCACACAAGCTGAATAACCAATGAATCAGACCAAAAATTCTTGCCGTGCGATGCACAAATAGCGGTAAGCGAGTTTTTACTGTAAAACTTCCGTCTCGTTTTCTTGCCGTCAAATAAAACTTTGGCCGGCACTTGTTAAGTTCCTCAATGGTTGAGTTAAATTCCTCTTGTTGTTTAAAATAAGCTGTAAAATGTTAGATTTTTCACTGCTTACATCGTAGTTTTAGTGCTCGACAGTTTAATTTTCGTAAATAAGGCAATGTATTTTGATTTTTCGCCTTCGATTTTGAGGTTTGAGACATTAAATAATTTCCAAAATTACACAATGTTACACTAAACTTTGTTGCCATTTTTGAGTTTTGGTACATCCTTCTCGTTCACTGAAAGAATTTCCTGTTCGGAAACCGAAGCGAAACGGGAAGCCATTTTATTTTTCTTCCGTTGCTTGGAGGTGAATAATACTTGGCTAATCACCTCCGAGCTAGCCAATCAGCGTACGGGAAAGTAGTATACACTTGTGTGATATATACTAATGCAAGTTATTTCTATATCGTGATTTTTGTTTTTATTTACCCCTGTCACTCTAGTGTCACATGTACACACAACGGATTATATTCTTATAGATAATTTAATATAGGATTTAAACCCCAGTTTAGAAAACGTAAAACCGATTTTGAAGCGTATTCCCAACTTTTAAAAGGACCACCATTTTTTTTTTAATCAGAGTGTCGAATAGTGAGCGGCTCCAAAAGAGTTCGATCGGGTCCATTGAACATGTTCTGGTTCGATTTTAAAAAGAATATTGCTTAGAATCTTTCATAGTTCTCAAATACTGATGTTCGTATCATCCAGAAAAAATTGAACCCTTTTATGATTATTTATAAAATAATTTAGATAGTACGTGTGTTCTGATTGGTTGAAAACCGTTTTACATAGGAGTATGTAAACACGGTTTGGAATCATCCACTCTTTGCTCACGAAGTAAACCATCTTTTCTTCTCGCTTTGTATCCGGCTTGCTGTATTATCGCCTAAAAATAATAAAATAATAAAATATTTCATTTTTACATCCCAGGAACCGGACCTGTCAATTCTCACGCATTTTTCGTGAGTCTCACACCTTAGCGTCTTTTCTCACGCTCTCATGCATCACACCGATTAACTCGCGCATTTCACTTGCGTGATCATCCTCACCATTAAATTGGCTGAGGCAGCTCACCAATTTCAACCTAACAAAGAGCTTCTTAAAACAGCTAAATTGGCAACAAGAGTGAACAATTTAGCAAATTCGTAGCAGAATTAATTCAAATCCAGCTTCATGCAACCCACAATTGTCTCTAGTTTGAATAAAAAGTTACAGCTTTCCGTCAGTTTCTTATTCGTCATTTAATTTTACGTTATCATTATTTATTTCAATCAATCGAAGAAATGCCCCCTAAAAGAAGGATTTCGTTTATAAACCCTCCCTCTGCCAATCCCACTCCTCTCCCCCATCCCGCCAAATCTCACGCATTCCAACTTAGGGATTGACGTCTATGCAGGAATGGATGAAAATGAGGAGGTACCCCTTGGCGTCGTGATTTCCTACGCTTATTTCGTGTTCTCCCAAGCTCCCACGTGTTTACATCAGGTTATGAAACCATTTTATATTTGTTATATCAACCTGTACTAAATGTGTGTATAATTTATTTTTGGTTTATAATTACAGGAAGAAATACGGTTGGATTGCCTTCTTTCTGAATGTCTCCGTCTATCTAATTTTTCTTTTGCCGTTGACTGCACTTGCCATTCTAGTAAGAGCGAACATGGAAGATTTTTGCGAAGCAAATACAACAGTGATAGTGGCTGATCCACAGGTAATTCGGTCTGATTCTTTACTTTCTTCTTTCACATATACATTTAACATATATTCAGATTTCTATTTTAATTTTTATCTTCATGACTCTCACGCAACCGACATAATTTTGTATCAAGCGCTTGATAATTGACTTTGGATTGACTTAACTTGAATGGTTGGGCGGGCGTGGTTGGCGCAGTTGGTTAGATCTCTGCCTTCCGACCACAAGGTCCCCGGTTCGATCCCCAGTTTTGCTGAGATTCGAACATTTGTGCAACCTTCTTTTCCGCCCAAGCCAACTCAGCTTTCCATCCTTCCGGGGTAGGTAAATGAGTACTATCCTCTGCTGGGAGCTAACCTGCGATGGATTAGTGTCCCGTCCAGAGGGAGTCAAAGACTCTCATCCGCTTAACACTACAGAAACCGGAGATAAGCGCCGGCTTCATGGGCCTCCTGGCTTGTAAAAGACTTAGCTTCAGCTAGCTTTTCTAGCAACCCACAGAAAATTACAGATTCTTCTTGGCTTATTGCATAACTGCTCTCTTCACCAACTTTTTCAAAAACAAAAGTTATTTAAAATGCTTTAGTTACAAAAATGTGATTGGAGGATTCCTTTGAGATGTGTAGTGTGCCTCATAAAATACATCCAACAAAGAAATCTACTTTTATAAACCATGTGTACAGTTGTGGAACAGAAATCGGTAACATACCAAAAACAAGGGCAACTATAAAATGTCTAAAAAATTCAGTGATAATAGTGAACGATGATGTATTGTAGAGCAATACAATGATTACAATGATCACTGTTGCAGTTGATTGAATAAAAAAAATTGTAAAATGTGACAACAGAAAACGATGGCCGCACAGATTACAAACGAAAATAACATCGTCTTGCAACATAAAGGCCTAAAGGCATTAATTTTTACCAAACCTGGTATTATTGGACATCATCAAGAAGTTTCATTGTTATGCTTGTTTCATTGTTGAAAGAAGTTGCATTGATTAAGGACGTGAATCTCATTATCTACAGATTATTGTACATTATTACGTCATCTGTGACATGTACACATTGAGGCTTTAAGTGTCAAGGGTTAAAACTTAAAACCGTTTTGACTATTTGTTATAGTTTTGGTCTTAATATTTATAGAACTAGTTTCATTTCTTTTCAAGAAAAGTTTATACAACTGAGAATGTTTAAGCGTTGTTTAATCTTAGAAGTAAATACTAGTAAGTATAGCTATAGTGTATAGAGAGCGATATTTAAAACGCCTCGAGTGTTGAAGCAGAAATGGTGTATACTAAAGTGTATTGTGAGGAATATTGAAAGGGTGTTGCAGAACGAGCGGAAAACACAAACGGCAAAACCATAGTCCTCAAATTGAATCATTCAATCCTATTCAGAAAAAAAGGAGAGTAAAAAACCGTAGCCGACAAAACAACACAATGCTATGGAATTTCGAGAAATACAAATATTTCAAGCGCCCCAACATATATAGAAAAGCAGTCTGTAAACACTACAGCCTATCTTCTATAACTAAATCGCGTCTTGTTGCTGTGAAATATAAATTATTTAAAAGCTGAACTTACCACGTTTATCGCTCACAAAATCACCAGGGAAAAACTCCAGTTCATCCAAATGAAAAACAGGAGTGAGCTCTGTTGACAAAATCCTGCTTCCTTCCGTGCCATCCTGCCAGACAACATCAACACTAGTATTTGTACACAGTACCTCCACACACACTCTGTCCCCACTGTTTACTTTCATGAGTGGTAAGACTTTTCTTTTACGGCGTGGTCGCTTCCTTCTTCTCTTTGGTACCAGTTGCCTCACGCCCGAGTCATGCTTCTGACTACTGCTTGATCCTTTAGTCCTGGGCACAACCGTGTCACCACCGTCTGAATCGTCATCGGCGTCACCAGAATCTGAGCCAGCCAACGGGTTGGTTTCAAAACTTTCACCGTCTCCTGCTTCTGAAGCAAGAGATGTTACACTGGATTGCATGTGCAGTTTGGGTCTAGCCTTCGCTGATGTTGTTTGTGGTTGGTTGATGCCACTATCATCTGATTCTGGCGTGTCGCTCTGGGTCTTGTCCTGCTCAGATCCAGCGCTCGCTGTTACGGAATGATCCTTTTGATGCAACAGATCAATAGGTCAACAAGACAAGAAATGAGTTTTTGTTCACAAGGGGTTTACAATCCCAATTTCATGCTGCAGGTTTGGAGACCTGGGGCTGTTAAGAAGGACTGAAGTGGTTCATGCTGTGCCACTACAGTTCCCATGCAGCGGTAACGTAATATGACCCTAGGGTCATTGGTCGACTTAGGGTCTCGGTTCTCGGGTCAACTTAGAGTCTCGGGTCCGTTTTAAAATTGGCTGACCCCAGGTCTAGAACCTCGGGTTCTTTGGGTCAAACAAACGTTAATTGCTTTAACGAAACAAACATCAAAAGATCTTGGCTAATATTTGCGCTGATCAAACACCACTTTGAAAAATTTTTGTTGTTTTTTAAATTATGACTAAAGTTGGCAAGGTAGCCTTCAATGAAGATGACAGTTTTCAAAAAGGGAAACGTGAAGCTCAAGTTTTGGCTCAAGTAACTAAGATTACAATTTTTTTAACGATATGTTATTCACAGGTATTTTTTTCATTGATAACTGACAGAACTGTGCTCGACTTACGTGCCCACACCTGTTAGTATTTTATGCAAGCTTGCATAAATTCATTCAAAACCATCTGTCCGCTCTTAAATGACTAAAACGTTAAACCATGCAAGCTCCTCGAACTAGTATCAAAAATAATCAGAGACAAAAAGTGCGTAGGAAGTTAGCGTTAGTTATAAATGGACACATTTTAGTTTGTTATTACAGTAGCACGTAAGTTGTGAAAAAGAGAGAAGGCGTATGAATAACATGTCAATGAAAATAAAGTAATATTCAGTGTTACTTGTTAATAATTGGGTTGGTTAGTCAGTTGTTGTGCGTTATCACGAAGAACGTGAACCGAAGAGTGTGCAAAGTTCCAAACGTTTCAGCACAAAACGTCATAATTTGATAGATAACATGGACATGCCCCTTGCTCAACTTTAACCTTTGGTTAAGCCAAATTTATTCAGAAATTTTTCCTCTGAGTAAAGATTTAATTTATATAGAATACTACTCAGAGTTTTCAAGGCAAATAAAGTTTTAATCTCTAAATTATACATCAAATTTTATTTTATTTACAAAATTTGCTGCAGGAAGGCGGAATAGAGCGGGAGCACCAGAAATAGGACATATCATCGTTCAGGCTCCCAATTTGTCTTCAAAGGTATTAAAGCAGAACATTGCCGGATTTCATACTGAGAGAGCCTGGGTACAAGTCCTTAATTCTTATAATTACGAAATATTACTAAAATTAAAAGAAAGACCACACTGTAAATTGCAAAATCCCAAAGTTTGGAGTTCAACGGATCAGTAGTTAACTATTTATAGCTGTTTTAAAATACAAGAATTTCCAAAGAAATGTATGGCTTCCGGACACTTGTGCAGAATTGTCCGTAACCCAAACGTTTATTAGGAAATTGTTGTGTTTTAAAATAGCTATAAACCGTAAACTATTGATCCGTTGGATACCAAACTTTGGGATTTTGCTATTTGCAGTGTGGTCTTACTATTTATTTTAGTCATATTCGTAATTATAAGAATTATGGCACTTGTACTCAGGTTCAACAGGATTTTAACCCAGGACCTCAGCGATACCGATACTGCACTCTTACCAGGTCACTCTTTAGGGGATCCATCAATGTCAGTGTGGGTTGGGTTGTTCAAAAGCTGGTTAACTTTAAGGCCACTCTCTACCCTGACCATTTTTTCGCTACTTTTAGTGTTATTTTTGATATCTCCGTCATTATTTTAAAATGTGAGAAAAGCGATAATCACATCACAGAGTGATGAAAAGGAAGCCTCTTGAATATTTTGAAAATTTTCGGATGACGTTTGAGGGAGGAGATAGATTTTGTAAATGTTGTTTTTTAAGTGATATTTGAGTTTGAGGGAATTGTTATTGAAGTTTGAAAATTAATTTTGGAGTTAATATTTGATAGAGGGCCGCCAAACCGTCCCCTAACGAAAGTTACACTTTCGCATGGTCTGAAGGGACGGTTTGGCGATTGTTCTCAAAATTCTTCTAACTCAAATACTTCTTTCAACTCCTTCACTATCCACCAAAATTTGGGGTAGGGAGTGGCCTTAATTATAACCCTGGGTTAAGCGAAAATTCAAGTAGCAATTTCTTCTTTAAGAAATGGTGGACGATTCTTTTGGATATACTGTTCAGATTTTCATTAATCCCAAACTTATAGCTAAAGTCCATCTCTATAAGATAGGGAACATGAACATGGGTTAAAGTTAGCCCTGGGTTATGTGCTAATCGGCTTTTGAGCAATTGGGACCCGAGGTGTACAACAAATTCATTTGAGTAATTCCAAATAAAAACCCCCAATATATATAATTAACGAAAAAAGGTGTTTCCTCTACTTATTTCCTACTAAATCTGAATCATAGACTTTCGACCATAAAAAAACATTCGATGTTTCCAGTAAGAAACAAATCAAGCATAGCGTCTTAATCGAACGACAAAATAGGGCCATTTATACAAGACGCATCTTAAATAGGACGAGAAATCGTACCATTTATACGTTCGCGTCCTACATAAGACGCGAACATCTCGTATAAATATGGCTCGAGTCCTATTTTTGATACATGCGCATTAATAGTTCACGTCTTATATAAGGCGCGAACTAAGACAGCCAAAAATTCTGTTCCAAGATAAGACACGTCTTATTCAGCAGCATTCTAGGAATGTTTTTTCAGATATCTATTATGAAAGTCGTGTCTAAAATGAGACGCGAACGCTTGTTTTGTACCATTTATACGAGCAGTTCGGATTTTATTTAATACGGTTCTTACATAAGACAGCACACATCTTATTTTCTCCCAAAAAAAATGGGCCCAATATCCCTTGAGCTGTTCTTTAAACAAATAGACAAGTTGTTTTAAAATGTCTTATTCCAAATCTAAGGCGTATTGCTTTAGCATGCTTTTGAGTACACTTCAAATCTCAAGACTGTATTTTTGCAGTAACATTCGAATTGTGTAAAAATTGTCACGCACACAACTTAAATTGTAAAAATGAATTTGTGAAGCACTCCATACAGTATAAGAGGAAATGCGGAAAAATTTTGTAAATAAACAGAGAATAATCAGAGTTCAAACTATCTCTGAGCAACTACAATTTATTTAAAAATATTTTTAACTTCTGTCATCTGGGGCCAATATTGCGAAAGTAATTTTATGCCAGCGAAGAAAACAACTTGTTTTTCGGACGCCCCTAAGGTGCTATATTTTATAGTAATGTTTAAGAAAAATATTTATCAAATATAAACAAAGTTGAAATAAATAGCTAGTTATAGCAATAACTCTGTATTGCTTACCTTCTTTTTCGACTCATAGACTCTAAAACTTGGTCCAAAATTGTACTAAATTGATGTCTTCCACTAAAGAGATAAACACAAGCTCCTAACAGTATTATAGACGTAACAAGTGCGGTAACTTTGCAAACGCATCGAGATTTCTTCTCCTTCTCTTGATGGGCCGACTTCATGGCTAAAGTAGGTAATTATGAACGAAATACAAAACAAATTGAAAGATTGTTTTGAAACGTAAGTTGATAAATAATTCGGGTGCCTTTGAAATCGGCCACCAGTGGGACTACCAGGTACCTATAACGGGTCAGTGTACACTGACTGCTCACCAACACAAGGCATACTTTGTAAACGTCTATATCTCGGCCTAAATTTGTAGTATTACGCTCTCTTTTAATAAGAACGTTTAATAATTGGGTTGATTTAACGTATAGGACTTCAGCTTTAAATGTTTTTGAAATGTACTCATACAAAATCGTCTCTAGTGGCAGTGCGAATTTATATTTTATAATTTCCATTGGCGCAGACCAAAACGAAGTATAAGCTCGCTTAATATGTTGCTACCCTAAGTTCGTTTAATATGTTACTGCTACCCTGGCTGCCTGGAAAGAAATGTAACATAAATAGCTATAATTGAAAAAGAAACCGAGTAGCTAGCCCTCTTGTAACGTACAAATTTAGGACGCCATATTGGACGAGTACCTAAAAAGACTGGGGAAAAAAGCACAATAAAATCCCCTTCTCTACCCTTGCCGTTCTTTTTTGCTCTTTTCCCCAGTCTTCTTACTTCTAATTTTCAAATACCGTAAAACCTCGACATAGGCTCTTGAAAAAAGTTTCGGATGGGCCTTTTTTCGAAATAGGCTTAATATTTCGAGATGGGCTTCTTTTCAAAACTACTTTTTGCACAGTACACACTGCGCTTTCTAGACTGTTTTTGCAAACTCAAGAGTGGGCCTTCTTCTTCTTTGAGAGTAAG
>JAOBBB020024673.1:0-15430 GCA_025331005.2 Zoanthus gigantus | reverse complement strand
CATCACTGAGTCCATTGATTATGTAACTTAACCCTTTAACTGCCTATTGTGTTGAAAAACCCACGTGGAGGTGTGAATTTTAAGGGGGAGTGTAACAATAGAAAGTCGTTTCATCCAATCATATCACTGCTCATCTAATCGATTAAAAGTCGCTGAGAAATATTGAGTCAATTCTTAGTCGTTCGTGGTTTTAGCCAATCATCTTTGTCGTATGAAGCGGAGCGAGTCACTCCACCAGCATCCACAGGATACCTTTGATTTGCATATAAAACAGTTATCAGATCGGCGGGTGTAATTTGCAGAATGCAGAATGTTGAATGCAGAACGCAATTACAGTTTACTAGGTCAGCGGAAGTACATCCATGAAAGATTAAACCCTAACCCTATAGCTAACCACAAGCCTCACCCTAACGCTAAAATTACTCAATATTCGCGAATGTAAAGTTTTTATGGGCTCGATTATAGGAAAGTCGGCGATACACATTTTCCCGCTGACCTAGTATACTTTAGTAGCGTTGTGTATTTAGCATTCTGTATTCTGCAAATTAAAACCGCCCTTAACAGATGCTAGAAGATTGTGCTCGTCGAGAGGACGATCAGAATTGAAACCTCCAAAGGCTCTTGGTACAACAATGATTTAATGATAATAAAGCATGGCGGAGAAGAGAAAAGCCAGACAGCTAATCACTAAAAATGCCTTTTGTAGCTACTGCGCATGCGAGTAGCAACTATGCTATCGGTTGTGGATGTCCGTCCGAGTGTCCTCAACCTTCGGATTTGCTTGGGATTCTTTGAATTGGTATTATGCCGAACTACGAGCGGAATTAACCGATTTGTTTCCGTAAGTTTATCGCAGTTGCAAAATGTTTGGCAACGTTGGATTATGATTAATTGTTGATCTGCTGAAATTGTAACAACTGCAAAACAACTTTCGCTCAGTTTATGTGATCATTTGAGACGGAAACTAAGTATTTCAAACGATAGCCCGCCGGACAGCAGGCTTGAATTTTGACATGCCTGGAAGAATTTAGACAAAATGTCTTTCTCGCTATAGCCATTTTTTTTTTTTTTTTTTTTTTGACGTTGCCATTAGCATTGTTTTCATTGCTTAGGACCAAACAACGTCACTCAATTTTTCACCAAAACAGTCTCAAAACGCAAGAAATAACCTGTTAGAGTTCCCAATTTTCAAAATTTCCTGGGTTATCATGCCCAGACCCCCTAGCTACAAAATGCCCGTGCCTAACCATCACTCAAATGAACACCATTGACCCACAAACTTGGGAAATATGATCTTGACAGATGCAAGTAATCTAAGAGGAGGTAAATATCGATCAAGAGATTAGACTCACCCATTTCCCATGGCACCACTTGCTGGCTTCATAATGAACACTTTGTTTCTTTTTCTCTTTTTAAGCTCTCTACAATATGTCTGAAAGGCTGCATATCTGATAATAGGCAAGTGAATTAAGGACTCTAATAGTCATACAGATCTTCCAACCCTCAAAATTTAGTTTTGAAAATCATCTCACAGTCTTGTGCTTTAACCAGGAAAAGCAAACTAATGAATTGCCACAAATTTTGAAAACGATGTCAAAATCAATAAAACGAAGTTTCAGAAGAGTAGCTACTCGAGGAAATTATTTGGAAACATCATCGAATCGTTTCAGAATCCTAAAACTAAACTTTAACAATAACTTCAAGCTTTATATTTAAAGACATTGCTCGTTAAACTTCTTTTTTGTAAATGTAATGAAAAGTCAACCTCCAATTAATTCTATTTTTAAAACTAAGGATAAAAATAACTATCCATCGCAATTAATATACCAAGGGCATTGTTGTTGTGGATCGAATTATGATGGTGAAACAAAGAAAAACCTCAAAATATGCATGGCGAACATGAGAACTCAGTAAATGAGATCGAACCAGCCAAGTTTATAAGAGGATAAACATTAGACAAAGATATCTACAGATACATATTGCTGCACTTATCAGTGTTATTGTTTAGCACTGGCTGGTGTACAAATGTAGGTACATTTTGCAGGATGGTAATGCAAGCGAAATATGGCAATAATGCATTTATTTCTATAGAAAACAGATTATACTTCATAACTATATTGGTAAGGAATATGTGTTGTTATGAACTTTTAAACACAATAGATAAAAAGCTGAACAGCTGTCAGTTAAATCATTTGACAATTAATTAAAAGTATCCACAACTAATTTACAATCTAACGTCTATCAACCAACACTTCCCATCCGAATGCGCTCCTCGTGTTGGGAAGTGGTGCATTCTGGTCGACTAATTTGCAGTGCATTCTAGTACAAAATGGAGAATTTTCGTACACAATAACACACTTTGTTTTAGAAAGTGCTTCTAAACAACAAACAAAATACAAAAAGAAAAATTATTGGAAATGATTTTGGTTAGTACATAAATCGGATTTGAACAAACAAATGACAAGCCATCACTGTTCCGTATGGACATTCCCTAGTGCTTTTTGCTTTATTGAACAACGCTCCGCTCAAACTTTAATCCCTGATAATCGTTTTACCCACAAACGTTTGAAATCATTTTTCAAAAAAAAAAAAAAATCTTATTTGCCATATATAATTTTAACAAAGTTTATAAAATAGCATATTTTATGTTAAAAATATACATGCAAAAATTTATCGATTCTGATTGGTCGAGAGAGGTGCAATTTACATGTAATACCAGTGCATAAATCTGTAAATTCTGTATAATACCAGTGCAAATTATGAAATTTAAAAATTTTGATTTGACGTGTTTGAGGCTTGAGTTAAATACATTTTTTACTGTTTACAACAGAAAACGATACCGCTGGAATTTGTGAAGCGTCTGAACTTGTCTAAAATTTGTAAATGGAAAATATTTGAAGAACATTCAATCACTGTAAATATAACTCACACGAGATCTTGAGCGTGGGAACTTACGAGTATGTTGTGCTTTTCTAGGTAAATTTAGCATGTATACCGTAAATAAACGAATATGCGCCGCTGCCCGAATAAGGGCCGCACTTGTACTCTGAAAAAATTAATAAGCGCCGCTGTCAAATAAGGACCACAGCGGTAATTCGAGTATAATTAAATAAGTTTAATTATGTAATATGAAGACATGGACCGTGCAACCGTGTGCGCTGTGTGGGCTATAGCCCTACCACTTTTTTACCCAAAGACATTTAATTCCTGTCCAAGTATAGATGATCGCAAATCTACGCATCAAAAACTTAAATTTAAAGCACTCAGCTGGTCCCTATAGTGTCCTTTCTCCGCCTACCAAAAGGTGCTGCATGAATCGAATACATTGAGGAACTAACATGAAAATGTTGCAAGTGTGTATGTACGACGTTTTATCATATTCTTGGGTTATATCAAAAGTGCATTTTCTAGGAGTCTAAAAGGATTTAGCTTAGAAATCAGCTCACTCAATTTTAATTTTACTCATCGAAGAGATAGCCGCACGCTTTAAGAAAATATTTTGAAAATCTTTACGGGTTTAACGTCAATTGAACTCTTTGCCTATAAATCGGTGCCGCAGCCAGGAAACACAGGAATATCGCCCCCAAAAAGGACTCCTCCAATATGGACGCGACAGAGTCTTGTAGCCCCACCACTTTTGAAATCAGTGCGCGGTCCCTGAACAGGCCATCGTGTCCATTGTGTAGTTCTATTCTTGCTTTCTTCACTGTCAAACTTTCTTTCTCTTACACTCCTGTTAACTAATGCGGAAGTGTTAACGCGATCCTTTGAACGAACAACTGCTTAGCATCTGTGTCCCTCAATAATGCACAGTTTTAAAAATCTTAACTCCCAAAGCTCGTTCACTTTGTTTTTAAAATAGGTTTCTAATCTGCCTGGCAATGGTGGCGTAAAATCAGTAAGGAACTTGAGGTAGGTGTACTTGAGCTCGGGAGGCTATTGGATGATATATATAGACTTGTCGTTGGCACACTGCTAGATTCCAGTGCTTCATCAGCAGCATGAACGCATGCATGTTTAAAGTCTCAACTCTCCATGATTGCCACAATAGTTTCCATTTACGGCTTTACCAATGATTCCTCTGATGCCAAAGGCGGTCGTATGTCGATGAAAACCCGACCATACACATCCAAATTGCTTTCCTCAGTTTTCACCAGATCAAGAAAGTCCTTGAACCTCGAACAATACTTTTAAGTCACTATGAACGTTTTATTACAGCCTTAGTAATAATGGATTTTAAAAACTGAAATGAGTGTCATTTGATGTAATAACAAGAACATATTTTGAATTTTAACCACAAAGCAATTAAAAGGTTATTTTAGTGTACAAATATGTTAAATACTTGTTATTTTATTTATTATATTACATTCAGTTTAAGGTTAGTACAATGAGTTTGGTTGAGTTAGCAGCGATAATTTCAGAACGGATTATTCAATGCCAGACGCTATTTTCAATCAGTTACAATTATTAAGATATCGATGCCAATACATTTTACAATTCATGGGTTCGTTTAGAGTAAATTAGTCTCCACAAAAGAGTAAACGGCCAAAATATTCTCACAAACAAGATGCATTTTACTCATGATAACACCAGCAACAGAACTCAGTTCATACCCCCAACGGATCCTAAATCTCCAATTCTGCCCACGAAGACTTCTATCTGCAGTTCCTAATCCCTACGTATTGTATCCACAGTTCCTATCCTCTTACGTTACTTAACTGGATCCCAGCCTCCTCCGCAGGCAACTCTTGAGGAACGAAAAAAGTGCTTTGGAGACTGGGAGATATTGGCAAAACCAAGATGAAGAGAGAAGCCTGGGGCGGGGGAAGAGAGAAAAGTGAGGGGAGATGACTGCGGAAGCGGCTAAACTGGATCCAAATCATACTAAGTTTAATCATCAAAATACTTAAAATCGACGAGAAAACACACGTATAGAATCACAAGCGCATTAGTATTAAGTAAAAAATGGGCACTAAGGTCACGTGAGTAAATGTCATTACTCCTTAATGTACGATAAACAGCTATCCCTGGCTGCTGGAATAAAGACTAACTAGTATTTGTGAGGTAATGACCGCTACCAACGTTGTCTTAGTGCCTATATATATTTAGTGGCTTCAAGTACTTTGTACTAGCCCTTATGCATTTCCTATATACCAGTGTGATTATCTTTTCAGCTACATCCGACAAGCATTACACTTTTTGTGATTTTCATTAACTTTCTATAACAATTAACTTTTTAAATATCCAAAATATGATTATCTAAAAAGTGACTACAAGTTTCTCCTTCTAAAATTTATCGTTTCTTTTCTTCACTTCATCGCGTTTCTTTCTTCAATAGTTTATTTTTCATCAAAACTTTTTACCGCTACA
Source organism: Zoanthus gigantus (assembly GCA_025331005.2). Classification (NCBI taxonomy): domain Eukaryota; kingdom Metazoa; phylum Cnidaria; class Anthozoa; order Zoantharia; family Zoanthidae; genus Zoanthus; species Zoanthus gigantus. Next base: position 10,060 of record JAOBBB020024673.1, on the reverse strand, counting down.
TTAACTATTTTTTCACTACTAAAAGATAAAAATCCTATATCTGCGCGCGCCCATGTAGTATCCTGGATATAAAATTGCGTGGTTCCAAAATTTAACAACCAATATTCAACATGAAAGGGAAATAATCGATATATTCACCATATTTGTCGTAAATGATCTCCGGTCGGGAACTAGCCAAATGATACTGAGAATCATCATCACTAGTTGGCTCCGAAGGGACTGGTGTCGTGTTCCCAGATTCCCTGGGGCTAGACCTGGGTGTGAAAAATTCCCCTGCGGTGGCAGAATCAGGCGAATCCGCCCTCAACAGCTGCATTTTTCTTCTTTGATCTTCGTGCGAGAATCCATTTTGCCGAGGCTCTAGGTTATCAATTGAAGAACGCAAATAAATTAAAAAACAAATTCAGATCTTCCTTCTGCCATTCTCATATCTGCTAGGTAGGAGAACTACTTGTTTCCTAAGTTGAGCGCTTTTCTAGCTCGCCTTCCTGATGAATAACTTCCTGAAACTTTTAAGGTAACTTGTGCGTCATATATTAGCTAGCATATATTTCTTAAGTGAAAAGCCCATCTAATGTTTTTCCTCGTATTTCAATTGCCGATTAAAAACAACAATGAAAAATTTTTCCGATTCAAATACGAATTTAGAAATTGCTGGGTCCGTACTTCTATGTAAAACAAAAATGGAAACGAAATGGCTTTATGAAGCTTGATATTTTAATCCTTAAAACACAAAAAAACGATTTTCTTAACATCATGATCAAAACTAAAAAACTCTGAAATACCTAAAAGGTGTCTTCTACAAGACGAGGTGTTCTACAATTCTACTGCGAGTTATTACCTACAAGGTGTTACAAAAAGCGATACTCCCTGTGTGATGTTACCTAAAATGAGTTATCAAGGGCTCCCCACAAAGTGTAATCTGCAAGGTGTTACCTACAAATTAAAGGTGTTCCCTCAAACGGTTTTACCTACAAAGGCTACCCTCAAACGGTGCTACCTACATATATGTTCTCTAAAATGGTGTTACCTACAAAGGTGTTCCCTCAAATGGTGTTACCTACAAATTAAAGGTGTTGCCAAAACAGTGTAACCCACAATGGTGTTCCCTACAAAGGTGTTAACTAAAAAGGTGCTATCTACAAAGGTGTTCCCTCAAACGGTGTTAACTACAAATGCGTTCCCTAAAATGGTGTTACCTACAAATTAAAAGTGTTCTCCAAAATGGTGTAACCTAGAAAAGTGTTCCTAACATGGAAGTATCTATAAAGGTCTTCTATTAGATGGTGTTGCCTACAAAGTGTTACAAGAAATGCTTAACTGATACAAGGTGTAACAGAGCAATGACAGGTTATGGATGAATGGTGTGTGTTTTAAGTTAAAAAGATAGGAATTTGTTATATGTAGGTTAATGATTTGTGTTTAAAAAGCTGTATGGCTTGTATTTGTGATGCTATGAAATATTTTGTGGCTCTCTACCTTGCCGCGTCACAAGCTCACTGTTTGTTTATGGATTGAGGATGGGATAACGAATGAACATAAAATAGCATCCGGCATAGCTAACACAAAAATTCACGTACTGATTAGAAAAGCAGTAATGTTAAAAGGTCGTAGAAGTCGCAATTAATGCATGATTTAAACATGCCATTAAAAAAACTTTAGAATGAAACTTTGGGTCATCTCTGTAAGTACTCTACGATGTACGATTCGAACAAAGTCCCTCCGCCACTTACTTGCCGACACACTTCAAAAGACAAAATTCAGTTGCTCTGACGAAGGTCTATCGCCCAAAATGTAATAAAAGTAATAACAATAATAATAATAATAATAATAATAACTATTATTATTATAATTATTATTATTGTTTAAATTTATATAGCGCAAGCAAATCATATAAAGATGGTCTTGTGCACTTGACATTAAATAAGTACAAGTTTGAAAGACTATTACAAAAAATTTGCAAAATAAAATGTGAGCTTCTTACATTACCTACAGCAACGATCATAGACATTATAACCCTGAGTTGTATAAGTTGAATTTAAACATTTCAAATTTGAGTTTTCTAAACTACAGTTGCTTTAACGAAGGTCTAACGATCAAAACTTTAGCTTCTTACACTACATACACTGCAGCAGTCAAAACAATTCTAACCGGATTAAGTTATCTAAAATACAGTTTTTCGGACGAAGGTCTAGCGCTCAATACGAGGGGTCCTTATACTACTTACAGCGATAGTCATAAAAATTTCAACCTTGAGTTGTTTACATCATGCTTTGTAAATCTTCATCGACTTACTTTACTCTTTCGCTTCGTATTTTAAACACTAAACAAAATAATATCGCGGGGGAAATGTTTGGGGTCTGAGACGAAAAGAGGCCACTCAATATATCACTGCTTCACAAAACTAGCCATTTGGTGTCTTTTAAAAGATGGATTATATATAGTAACAAATTCAAGTTTAAAATTTTATTATTACATATTATTTCTGTTAAAAGAGAAAGTTATAAATAATCATGTTATCGCTTTGATAAAAGAATTTGATTCAATCATGTGATTATAATTGTACTGCTAATGATATTTATTGCAAAGTGAAAGCAATAAACTGCAGCCAATAAAAAGCAAGTGCAATTAGCTTCAGTTTACAGGAAAATTTCATTTGGCAGCATATAAGCAGCACTAATTAATATTGTGACATTTAGTTCAAGTTAACCACAGTCAATTCCTCTTGAATTTCAGTACAAAATTATCAATTCCAAACAGATGCATGTTGAGTTTAAATTTGTTGGTTCAAACCTGAAAACTAGTGACAGAAGCAGATAGATGTTGAGTGGCCTCCTTTCGTCTCAGACCCCCAACAGAACTCGAGATATTACTACCGTTTTATATCTTTTTTTTAAAGGCGGAAGCTGAAGTACGTTGTTAAAAATTGCTACGGAAAGGAAACTTGAGTTGCTGAAATAGAATTAGTATTTCAAAATAAATCTTTTACTTGAAATTTGTGGATATAATTTGGATAGAAGGATTCAAACTTTTTAAATCGGCCTGAAAAACACGAATCTGGCATGGAAGACCAGCTTGGGTTACATTAAGGTAATGGATATTGCAAGTCAAAATTTTGTTAAAGCTCTAAAAAAGAAAGTTACTTTTAGGTGCTCTCTAAAGTTAGTCACTAGCTGTCAGTTCTGAACCAAAATAAAGGTTTAATCTCTGCATGCCTCCCTTTGGAATCGACAACTTCGTACTGATTATGGTGAAAAGTGCTCTGCAATGATGGTATTTGAAAAATAGCGAATAGAGAAAGTGAAACTAGAAAATGACACGCTAAAGAGTTTCACTGATTTGAAACTCTGACCTACAACAGTATACGTGGAAGTAAGACAGCGATAACTTTCTACCTGTATTACTTTCGCACAACCGCCGGAAAACATGTTTATTTATATGAAACGGTCAAACAATACATCTTGCGGTCCTTATGACAAACATTTTACTGGTAGCAGGGAATGGTTAAATGCTGTTAGAAGCCAGCAAGCGTTTTTCGTTTGATTTTAAACCCTTTATAAGCCTTTTTGCTGGCAAAAGTTAAACTTGATTTCAGTAAATGTATGTTGAATAAAGTTACAAACGTTTTTAGCAACTGTTCGTTTGATTTTAAACACTTATGAACCTTTAAAAACAAATTGGTCGTAGACATTGAAGGAAGATTTTATTCAACACTCTGTCGGCGTTAAAATATCTGCATACAAAGCGGAGCTTAACAAAGTGTGAGCAGGACAGAAAGCATCTAAATTCAAGCATTAAGCAGCACAGATGTGCTTAAAACATAGCCGTAAAGTCCATTTTACTGCGCAATAAATTAATCATAAATTGGCGTTCAATTTCGTTAATATTAGATTTTAGAGCAACTTTAAATATAATTTATCTCAGTTCAAATGATAAATAAATAAATAAATTTAATTTATTACTGTTTATTAATATTTTTATCCGAGCTAAGAAAGTTTTTTAAAGCTTTTATTGTTCTTGATAAACTTTTACAATAACCAAGTTTGCTCCTCAGTACAGATACAAGACATTTCTCAGCGATGATCCTAGTCCCAAAAGACTGGCTTTCAAGTTGTTCTGGGATGTTGAACAACACAGAACATGAAGAAAAATTAGCTTCATGACGTCTGACTTACAAAATCCATGTTTTGGATTCTGCACAATACGCTAAAAATAGAAAAATGTTCAAGACTATGACAAACTATCTGTTAGCTGGGAATGGTTAAATGCCATTGAAAGTAAGTATTATGCCACAAACAGCAATTTTTAATTTCTTGACGAAAACACATCAAAATAATTTATTTTTTCACTTAAAGGTACATATACATAGTATGTAAACTAATACAACAAGTTAATCTCAAGCATTTTCTCTCAGTCATTACCAATGATGGTTAACAACTCTAAGTTAAACTTTTTTTGTACAGAAATAATATGAAAGACATGTTGTATAATAACAAAATAAAACTCCTTTTTATTTAATATAAAATTATTAAATTAATTATTAAAATTATTAATTTTGGGCAAAAGCAAACACAATATGGAACTTGTATGACAAATAAAGTTAACGGTTTATATGAATAAGGTTATCAGTCGATTATTTCTTTTATTACATGTACTTTTAGAGCTTAAAAGTTTTCTAGGCAAGATATAAGTTTTATTGCAATTGATAACTTTAAATTTATGTAGTATTTAGGGTTTAAAGCGTTTCATTTTAGAAACTTGCATGGTGAATCGTTAATTTCTTTATAGGTATAAGAAACTTGATGCGTCTGGATGAAAGCACTTTGTTTACCACTCGAAATACCTGCATCCTTTTTATGACCCCTTCTACCAATGCGAGCCTTCTTCCTGACCTGCCAGTAGTTATAGCTAAAGTCGCCACTGTCTTCAAGATCTTCAACACGTGTTTTTGTTCTATCCAACAAGGATTCTTCTCCTGCCACTTCAAAGTCGACTCCTGGTTCTTCACTGTCGTGTTTTGCTTCCTCTTCATCTTCAGCCACACTTTCTGAATTCCTTTCTTCTCCGTTGTCTTTTAAAGGCTCAGAGTTGTGACTAAAATCAACATCTTGTTCTTCGCTTTCTTGTTTTTTCATTTGCCACCTATCTAAAAGCAGTTCCGCTTTCCTCATCTGCTCATGTTTGACCAATTTCTCTTCAGTTTCGTCCTCTGACAAAATAACATCTCCATATTTGTCTTCAATATGGTCTTCAATATCTTTCCATCGGACACGCTTCGATATTTTTTCCTTTTCTTTACTTAGTTCATCCCCTTTGGATTTTTTATTTACGTCGATGTCTTCAAGGTCTGAATCTTTCGAATCTTTGCTTAGTTGTCTTATCTGTTTTCTCTTCTCGAGTAACAACTCCATGCGCTTCGACAATCTCTTTCTTTGAACGTCTTCATCTTCATGGTTTTTGTCGATACCACTGCATGGTTCATCCCTGACCACATTTTTTTCATCCACTAAGTTTCCTTCAAGTTTTCTGCAAAAGTTTTTGTCTTCTTCCTTTTCCAAAGTAATTACCCCATCAGAATCTATAGCTCTTGCTTGTTCCATCTCTTCTTCAGTTGCACCAGCTCTGGTTTTTTGTAAATTATAATTCATAATTGATGCGTCTTCCTCAACAAAATCTGCAAATCTATTCTTTTCTTCTATGTTTTCCTCCCTCTCTGACGTTTGTTCACGCTCCACGATACGGCTACTACCTTTGACTTCCTCGTGTAAATCTTCAACACCTTTTGCCCCATCGTTTTTACTAGTTTTTTCACAAAGGGTGTCAATCTTACTTTCCTCCTTATCCTCCCCTTCAAATCCTACACCGTTTCTTTCTTCAACGTCCTCCTTATACCCAGGAAATGTCATGTTTTCTGTATCCCCTAAGTCAGGCTGTTCTACATGCTTTTGACTATGATCTTGTTCCAGACGGTTTCTGTAGGTTTCTGTTTCAGTCGAAAAGTCTTCAATGTCGATCTCAACTACTTCCCAATGTAAGGATGGTTCTAATTTCTCTTTCTTTTGCATCAAAACATCATCGGACTTCACTCCAAAGGCGTAAGATTTTCCATTCTCTTGTATGCTATGGTAATCTTCACTCTGTGTGGAGTGACGTTTTTTCATTTCATCAACTTCTGCTTCATTTCTTTTAATATACATATCATTTTTTTCTTCAACTTTTTCAACATCAATGTCTATCTCTTTCCATCTAACTGCTTCGTTATCCTTTGTTTTATATTCCCATGAAACTGTCCTGTGGGCTTTGGGAAATTTTATTCTTACTTCATGTTCATCATGCATTGATTTTGATCCCTCGCTAAGAGTTTTTCTTTCCTTCCAGTGATCTTCAGTTTTCGACTCTTTTTCTAAACAACCATGGACTTCAGAGCTTTTTTGTTTCTGTTCAACTCGATTCTGCAAATGTAAGCTCATAGAAACCCTCTCGCCAATTATCTCACATTTTTGATTTTCAACACTGCTTTTGGAAGCTTTCCCCGAACGTGCATTTTTTCTCTCAAGCCAATAATCATTTGCACGTTCGTTATTCAAATCCCACTCCTCTACTCCCTTCTGCAGTTCACTATCTTTGAAACCCCCTGTTTTTAAGACCTTACCGACTTTGTCTCCTTCCACCGAGTCCACGACGCTCTCTTTAGATTGAAACGCCTGGTCTAGATTATGCTCCAAGAAGTTCTCGAAGTCCACTCCAGACTTTCTCTCTTCAGCAGAGACCTGAGGTTCGTAGCTGTTACCATTTGTAACTGCTCTGCCATCGGTGACTAATTTCCCAGAAGTAAATTCGTCATCTTTTTCAGATTCGCTCGAGGAACTTGAGTGTCTGTCGTACTTACGACTCATCATTTCGACAGACATCAGCTCTTCGGAAGATGGTTGTACGTTTGCTTGATGGAAAGATGTGTCTGTTGATGAAAATTTTAGAGTAAGAGATCTATTTTGAGAGCGTGAAAAAAAACTAAACTTCCTTAACTAAGTTTCGCAAAGTAAAATTCTAAGCTTGAACATAATTTAATTTAGTCTTTCTCAACTCACACGTTGGTTTATTGTTTTAATCAATATAAAAACAAACCAATCCGCCATTAAGCTACGATCGTACTTTATTTAAAAAAGGCCTTTCGGCTCACGCCCTCCTCAAAGACAAGTAAACTACAGAGTGGCAACGATAGCATTAGCCCATAATATATAGGTACAAAAAGGTTATGTTGGGACCCCTACTTAATGTTTTACAGCATCACATAACGAATCTCTTTTGTCTAATATATGTGGGTCTTTGCTGGCAACTAAACAAGTTAAAACGCAGGTTTAGTTTCTCAATCTTTGTTACTACCCTTGCTAGAAGTAACGTGCTTGAGGTCCCTTGGCCAAGGCTGACCAAGGCTGTAGTAGATGTTCGTAACTGTAGTTTGGGAAATCAGCTACTCTACCTATAGAAACCACAGTAAGGTATCTTAAGAAGGAACCATGCTAATCTTCTTTGTATGGTTCCAATTTTAGTATAAAAATAGGTGTCGCCGAAGCAAGCGCGCTTTTACAGAGTTCCAGAACTAATCCTAAATAAAAACCTAGTTACATAAATCAAGAACGTGTTGAGAAGCCTCTCACTCCACTAACTGGTCAGAAAAGATCACACTGATGGAGCACTTACTTGCTTATGTGGTTGGACAGTGCAGTAGAAAATAAGTTTATTTTGCTGGTCTTACTATGAACAGACCATGCATTCATGCAGCATAAACGGGCAATACAAAGCATTCTTAATGAATCAATCAATAACCATTATTGCAAAGATGTTGTTGCCAAGGTTACACTAATCCACACATATAATTTTACAGAAGAAAAACGTTACCCAGTTTAACAGTCTGGGTCCAACTGTTCAAAAGCCGGTTACCACTAACCTTGGATTAAAGTTTTTAACTCGTGTCTTTGTTTCTACCTTTACAATAACGGGTTTGTGCTGCAATTTTGGGATTAACAATTATTTTTCCTTAAAAATCTACGCAGTATTTATGAGAACCGTTAACGTTTTCTTAGCGAAGAAATTGCTTCATTTTTCTCTTAACCCAGGCCTGTTGAAGTCAACCAGCCTTTGAACAACCCAATCTTGGCCTCTCTATGGGACATTCTACGACACCGTTCTACATCATGACAAACCTATGGAACGAGCTTACCATTTGTTTCCGAGGGTGTCGAACTTCTGGAGGACTGGGACGAGGATCTGTTATCTTTCTCTTCCTCGTCACTTCCAGGAATGTCCTTAACCACTGGTACGGCCTTTGCATATGGTTTCTCCCCATCCTCAGGAAGGGACAACGTTGGTACTAAATGGGGTTTGTAGTTTCTGTTGACTTCATGTCTATTTGAGTTTTCAACAGTATGTTCCTTCAGGGGAGACATGTGTACTGGGATTGGCTTGTGCAGTCCAGACTTCTTTAATTCTTGTTTAATGACCGGTGGCGGAGGGGGAGATTGAAATACTTCCCGACCTAAAGATAAGTTTTTGCAACTTATATTAATTTATACAGTGACAAAAAAAGAATTTGTTACTTTTTAGTTTTAAACCCGCTTTTTTTCCACCGTTTCTCTCCCAATACAACACACTCAAAATAAACTGATCAGTATTTGACTTAATCAGAAAAACGTTTAATTTAAGAATTACAGCATAAATCTTAAGAGAATTTAATTTTTAACTTTAAAATCAATAACTATAATCCGTGTTACCAGTCAAATTCTTGAAGATAACAGTTAAGTGAAAAGGCACCGTTTTAAAACGATTTGAATTACGTTAAAATAAAGATAAATTTTATTACAGGAAAAAGTAGTTTGTCATACGAAATTTACAGTTTATTGTAAGACTAGTTTTTATTATTTGTACTAAATACAAAAATGAAGAGGACGCGGAATTCAATCAGTATCTCTCTTTCAGCGTTTGTTGCTCGACCATTACTCGTTTATGCACAAGGTTATCTTTTGAGAAAAGCGTAAACTTACGTTTTAATAATATATGACAATCTAACAAACTGTTTTATATGTTAACTTACTTCAGTATATTTGAAATATTCAAAATTAATATTGAGTATAAAAGAGTTTTTTTGTATGAGTTCAGCATGTTAAAGGTATATTTTAAACTAAACACAAAGAAGAAATGGGCAATGTGCAAATGATTAATTGTCTTGACTTATATCAAATGTATGAAGTACAATACAACAACATTGCAATGGAAAACTACAAGGAAACCAATTTAAATTGGAACTTTAATTAGTAGATGAATGCAAAAATCATAAAAAAAACATTTAATAATGAAATTAAATTTCCTGGAGTATGCCGACTCTACCACCACTGAACAATGACAATAGCAAGTACGCTTACAAAGCGTTTATGTGGAAAACGAAACGAAACAAAATAAATGGAAGAAAACAAAACGAAAATGCATCATAATAAAATAAAACAAAAAGAAATGATAAGATAACTCAGGCTACAGACTCACTGCAAACATTGCGAATACGTACAACCAATTAAATTTGAACGATTTTGCATAATTCTGGAAGCGTAGAACAAACGATTGATGTATGAATTGCATATTGCTTGTGGCATATGTAACAAAGCGCACAACAAAAGCATTCTTTTTTTTCCAAAAAAATATATATATAGTACCTGAATCGTCCCACGGTCATCTTTTGAGATCCAGCGCCTTCTCGGATTGGTTTTTCCCGGCATGTACTGGTGTTTAGTACGGACTTCCAAGGAGGTCCAACTTACACGTATTTTTTTACACGGCACAAGAGTTTAAACTTTTAGATTTTCATACTCAAAATAGACGCCACATGATAAAAGGACATTATATAACATTTATACAGATATCCATTACGCTCCCGGAATTGCTCGCGGTGATATACATCAAACCGAATACAAAACCATTATGTCAGTTCCATTTACCTTTATATGTCTAGGCTGAAGGCTTCAAACGAATCCAGTTATATAATTTATACTTTTTTAAAAAAGATTTATAT
>JAOBBB020024584.1:6979-15430 GCA_025331005.2 Zoanthus gigantus | reverse complement strand
GAAAGTCGAATTTGCAGAGGGAGGAAAACCGGAGTACCCGGAGAAAAACCCTCGGAGTCAGGTTGAGATCGACAAATCTGAGCCAACGTGCGGACTCGATCCCGGGTCGTAGAGGTGGGAGGCGCGACTGATGACCACTAGGCCAACCTGACTCCCCGTCTGGCAAGCAAGTTTACCCAGCTACCTGAGCGACAAGATTGAGCGGATACAAAAGAGGTCTCTATGAACCATCTACCTAATCTTAGCTATAGAGAAGCCCTGAAAGCAACAAATTGTCCCCGTCTAGACGATAATCGGCAACGCATATGCAGCAAAGTATTTAAAGAGATTCAATGTAGGGACGGTAAGCTGGTCTCTATCTCATTATTATTCTGCATTTAATCATTTTTAAAAATCGTCACATTAATGTAAGCCGGCTCAGTCCCTCGGTTATTTTTCAGAGATGTAAATAATATAACCATTTTTTAATATTATCTGTAAAATATAGTGTATTTCACGAAATGTGCAATTTTTTATTATTATTAAACCATTTATTTATTTATTTATTTATTTATTTATTATTTATTTATTTTCCCTAAATAATTAAAGTTTTCCAGGTTAATTCTTGCAGAACGTCGAATATATTTGCATTGCCAAAAATTTCTCTCCTCGGAAAATCTTATATAAGACGCAACAAAAACTGTCAAAGCCTTTCCACGTCCCAGATATTAGACAGAAATTACTGAGTAGACAGTGTAAGACAACTTACATTAGTAATCTTTCTTTCCTTTCTTTTTGTGCTTGTGGCTCTTTTTGTACTTCTTTTTACTTTTCTTGAGAATGGCCGAATTTTTATGTAATTTTTTTTTGTTTTACCTTTTTACCAACACGTACTTAACGTTAATTGTAAAAAGCGCCAGGAAAGCCGCACAAACCCGAAAAAAATCACTTGGTTACGAAGTTAAAGAAAACGTAACTCTGACATCAATCGACCATGGTACACCAGTGGCAGCGACGCAAGACCAAAGCGTGACAGTGGTGTGAATGACGTGCAACGTCTCGTCCTTTGTACTGCAAAAGCTCAAACCAAGTAGACATGCGCGGAATAACAAATTTAAATAATGGTTTGTTAATGATTTAATATATCTAAATTTGCATAAAAGCACAGAATCAACAACAGAATAGAAGATTTAGAGTCACACTGGCCGGGTCGGTCATGTCGCTGTCAAAATAAAAAAGTGCAAAGATTTCGTTTAATTTTGAAATTAAAAATGAATTGTCGCTGTCGCTTTTTTTCCCGTGAGGTTCTGTCGGCTATCGGTTTTCTGTTTCAAAATTGCCGCTACATTTTTGGCAATTTCATACCGATGTCGCTTGTCGCCAAAAGTCAAACCCCATGGAAAAACTGCGTTACTTCTGAATTTTTGCGACTTGCAAGTAGAGCATCCTGGGTAATATTTAAGACTGTTGTCACGTGATCAAACTCGAAGTCTGAGCAGGTCTTGAAGTTGAACACATAAACAGTGTTGTATACCTCGCCCAGTTTATGCCGGAAATTTCCTTTACATTTTTGCAGAGCCGCTGCTGCACGCCCGACAACCAAGTATGGCAGATCCCCCTGAATCATCTCTGCCTTCATTCGTCGTGGAGAAGCTACGAGAGTTGAATATCGAACTTGCCGAAGGTAAGTCATTGCCACCACAAATTTCTGTAAGAGCAAGTGTACGTCTGGCGTTTTATATACATGGAAATTTTTGCTTTGAGGAATCAGGAAGTTGTTTCGAATTTAATGATCAAAATTTCTGCCGAAAGCCATTGCTAACCCTTCACCTATTGTAATTTGTCTTAAAGTTCAGAGACATTTAAAGTTTATCTTGTGTTAAGACTTTTAAGCTCTCGCTAACAGGATAATGATATGAAAGCTTGTGCAATCCAAAACCCAGGTTTGGCTTCGTTTTATAACTGCTTTTACAGCCCGGGTTTGCCAACTTATTCTATCTTTTTTTTCATGACAGGTTGTGGTTGACGATAGTTTATTTTTGGCTTTGTCTGTCAAGTTATGCATATTAAAACTTCGAGCTTCATTTTTAATTCTTGGGTCTAAAACATTACTACAGTTTCAAAATTCTACCAAAGGGACACTGTAAATAGGACGATGTGACTTCTGGTCGCTTCTTAAAATGCATTAAATTTACATACACTTTTTGGCATGTCAATGGTTTTTATATTTCACAGCATGAGACAGCTCTGCTTGATAAAAGCGGAGTTGTCTTGGTTATTTTTTAAATAGTTTGTAAAATTCTTAGTCCAGCGTACAGTAATGCAAACATTCTTAGGATATTGGTGTCAGGGCTTATTTGAAAAATTTTGCATTTTATCTGCATCATACTTAATTTTGGAAGTTTTCCGTAACCAATCCCCTCCTGCATGAGCTAAAATTGCAATTATTCATTGAAAGATTTCTGTTTGTACTTGAAAATTTTTTCGTTTTCCGCGCCGCGTACTGTGAACTGCAGATGAACTGGGAACGTGGAGCCTCCAAACAAGCAGATATAGTCAGAAATACGCCCCCAAGCAAACAAACACAGTATATATCGTTAGCCTTTAGATCTTTTAATAACGCATTTGAATAAATAGCAGTTTCTCAGTTCGCTGTTGCTAGTTTAACATTTGTTGAATACATAAATATGCAATTAGTGATGAGTCAAATTCATAAATAAACATCTGCTGGAAAAGACGTGAGCTGTCGTGTTCTCGTTGATTTTTCGTTGCTAATTATCAAAAAATTCATAGGAGTGCTGATTGGTTGTATTAGCACTCAGTGCAATCGATTTTTTGTTTTTACGTAGAGGCTTATTTAATCTTTTTATGGCTAGTGGATATTTAGGCTGCAAGGTTTAAGATGCTGTCAAACGTCGCAAACACTTATGAAAAAACGTTTGTAATTGTCTGATGGAATGAAGCCTTGTCCTTATGTATTGTTTCTGGTAAAATCCTATATTGTCTTTTGAATTAAGTGCTCAATTTTTTGAAAGAGGAAGCTACTTTAGAATGTTTTCTGTTTGTTTAGGTTGACACAAAGTTCATTTTGTTTTTAAGCAAAACAACCTGATAAATCTCTTCTGATGAAGTATTTTGTAATTACTAATTTCAAAGATAAATGATAATATATTTTTAAGATTATTTAGCATTGAAACTCTAGCCACATTAATTTTAAAAACATGTATACACTTCTGGTATGTATCTTAAGTAGGTTTTGGGACATTACACCAGTTTTTATGTCTGTTCAGATATCTATTTACAATATACACAATGACTAAAATGTTAGTTTTAACTTATTTTGAGTAAAGGAATAAACTGCATCGTGTAATTTTATGAATTGTTGTCAAGTAGTTGTACTTAGTGCATACAGATTAAAAGTTTTTCATGATCATTTGAAGTACTTAGTCAACATACTTTTTTCTCTTGTTATTTCAAATATTATGCTGAGTTTAAATGTTTTGTGCATACATTTTTTGTATCACAATCATTTACCGCTTGAAGTGCTAAAATTGTCATCCTTGATTCTCTTTCCAAATAGGAATGTTTAAAGCACTATTACATCTAGAATTATAATTTTTTTAGACTACAATTGTTTATGAAAATAATTCTGCCACGTTACATTGCACTTTACAAAGTGTCAACCTGTAAATGTATGTGTGTATATATAAAATGTTTTATTATATGTGTATTGTATGTGTATGTGTGTTGTATGTGTATGTGTGTTGTATGTGTATTGTTTTATTATATGTGTATTGTATGTGTGTATATATAAAATGTTTTATTATATAAGGTATACAACTCAATTTAGTTGTTACCTGCAATATACATACATGTTATAAACACATTATATACAGTTCAAATATTTGCATATGTAACTTAAGTTACAAGTAATCTTTAATTTTATAATTAGCAAACATATGAAATTTATCTTCGAGTGAAAAAAAGTGAAATCTTTTTTCCACAAGAAGATAAACTTTATATGTTCAAACCAACGTGTAAGTATCTTTTTATCACATAGATATGAGTGTTTTGAAAATAAAAAGAACGAAAAACAAAGGAATGACATCATTGATATCTTCACTAGTGAGGATATGGAAAATATCTCACTCATATCCTAGATGTAGTTTCGTATGGAAAATAAGAGTTGTCTATTTTTTGGTAAAACACTATATAATAAATATCTATATAATAAATATATATTAGAACTTGAGATACATATATTATACATTGATTTTTCTGGATCGTAGCATCATTCCTGCATTTAGAAAGCCCAAAAGCCTTGACGAACTTTTGGCACCCTCTAAGCTTTGATCACATACTAGTGCTCATATAGACCAAGGTAGTATCACACCTGGCTGTTTCAGATGCCACGGCACATGCAACTTATATTGTAATTATTTTACAGAATCTAGTTCTTTCACCAGTTTTATTACCGGAAAAACATATTACATTAAGGAGACTTTATCTTGTAAATCTCACAACATTGTTTACTTGGTTTTGTGCAACAAATGTAGATTGCAGTGTGTAGGTTCTACCACTAATAGCTTTAAAGTTAGGTTTTGCAACTACAAGTTCCATAATAGAACAACAGAGTTATCTAGGCATTTTAATGATTTACCTTGCACGTTATATATACATTATCTATATACATACACTATATATATATATATATATATATACATACACATTCTAGGAGTGCTTAAACACGGTCTCAGTGCTCTGATATAAATAGTTAAAGGAATAATAAAATTACAAGAATATTATACACTAAAGTTAAAATAATCACTACAATAAGTCCTAAAAAGAAAGAACCTAATTGTTAAATAAGAATGTCTTCACTTTGCATTTAATGAACTATATTTTAATTCTTTGTTTTTCATCATATTCTCACCTTGTATTCACATATATATAGTTTATTTTAGCTTTACCTTGTATTTTCATTTTTGTAGCTGAAGAAGGTTGAATGACTGAAAGCTTCTATAAATAATTTTAACAACCATCAGTCATTCCACTTTGTTTTTTTAAATTCTTTTTTTATACATTTTTAAACATTGTGGACTTGGAATCCTTCAGGGATCCTGTTGGTTTTACCATTAACCATTGACAAAACATATGTTATGTATATACTATTTACAAAATTGAATAAATTGAAAGGAGGAAACTAAACTTTTCACAGGTCCATACTTTATTTTAAAAACGTTTCGGCAATGCTGCCTTCTTCATTAAAAAGTTAAAAATTTATAGTTAAAGATCTAATAAAATCTAAAAAGTGAACTAAGTTACATTGAATTCTGCTATTTATAGAGTTAAAACTAATTAGAATATGAAAGAACAACTTTAAAAATAACTATAAATACAAAAGGAGCTTATCTTGTCAAGTTATTCTGCATTATTTGCTTTTATAATTAATGCATTTCTTTGATCTAAATTCACATCTTTTATTGAGCCCAAATAGCTGCAAGGTGCTCAGTTGTGCTGCCCAGTACCCTTCCCACAATACTAAAATTCCTTAGGCTTGTTGATGGTTTTATTCAAACTATTATTAATTTTATTCTAAGTCCACGAATAATCACATCTATTTGGATCTGGCAAGTGCTCATTCTAAACATGTAGCAAAAGCTATCCCCAAAGGTGGTGCTATTAGAATTACACGAAACTGCTCAACTGTGAATGTTTTTACTGCAAGGAATAAGGAGTACCAAAAATATTTGGTCAACAAAAGCTACAACAAAAAATACGTAGAGTGGCAATTTTGAAGAAGTTCAATCCATACCTAGGGAAGAATTGGGTCATTCCATGTCAAATCAAGGAATTTCCAGAATCTCCCACGCTCTTAGGTCATAGATTTTCTTCATTTTGTTGGCAAATATTCTTTTTACCACCAAATGAATAAATCCAAAGTTTGAGGGCTAAACATTACATACTTTCTGAGTTATGGGCCATGTTTTTAGGGGGTAGGGGCCCAAATATGACAGCTGTGTAAATTGGCATCATCTTTGGAAGCATATATCCCATCAAATACCTGAAACTTTCCAGGGCTGTAAAGTGTCAAGTAGAGATAATGATTACAGCTAAAGTCTACACTCAGACTTCAAACTCAGTGCTACAGGGTTAATGCAAGGTGCTAAAACATTTACTCCCACCTTCTCCCCTGCCATATTGGGGGACCCTCTAACAATGCTTTAATTAACTGCCAGCTCCTAATATTTATTCTGCTGATAGTCCACCACAGTGGCTGTGCACTTTTTTCAATCAGACATTTGATTACCAATTTGTTGCTAGGTAACTACCACTCGAAATTTGAAAAAATTAATTATGTGGCAAAATTCAGGGGGATGTAAGTGACCAAATATGTTTAGATGATTCTGTGGGGTTTCGTTTTGTACTAGACTTAAAAAAGATGCTTTATGGTTCGCTAATACTGATTTGAAATATGTGGTTGTTAGTCCTACACACATTTCTTCTTTAACTCCACCGTTGATTGTTAAATTATGTTCTTTGACAAGCATTGTCCCTTGAGCAGGTGTATCGTATTTCTCTGGCAGCTGCACTTTCTCTCGTTCTCCTTTTCTGTGGTGTCGTTCATTTTTTTCTTGGTTTCAGCTTTGATAAGGGAGTTCATATTAGGCATGGTGCTGTAAGACATTCTAACTGTGCTCCGATTGAATACTTTATGTAGTTTGTTTGATTTTGGGAAACACCTGTCTATTGTCCTGAGGAATTCTTTGCCTATATTTGTTTTTACGTTCCGGTCATATGGGTGATTAAACCAGAATACATTGTGTTTTTGTGATCTTTTATTCGTTTTCGGCTGTGGCTGCTTGTATTGCAGTTAATTTTGTGCATGTAACTGCTTTTCTCCAAGGCTTCTTGATGATGGGGTACCACTTTGTTGAATACCTCTTTGTTTGAAGAGATCTCTGATAATCTCTTGCTTATCCCCTTGGAGATATTTTTCAGAACAACTGGCGGGTGATTTGAATTTGCGTGAACATAATATTACAAAACATGTATTAGTATTTAAAGAAAATGGCCTAAAAGTAACGATTGGCTGTGAAATATTTAAAGAAAATGGCCTAAAATCATGATTGACTAAAATATTTAAAGAAAATGTGATAAAAATCTCAACTGAGGCCAATAAAATATAGACAAAGTTATTGCTGCCACTACTCTTGAGTTTCATGCATTTAGGCGATCATCAGGCAACATGTGAAACTCAGAGTAGCAACAGCAATAATTGTGTCTACTTTTATTTGTTACTTGCTCTACTGGTTATGGTACTGAGTGCTCTTTCCCTTCATGCCAACATAGCAACCTTTTTGGTCCTACCTTTCGATATATATATATATATAACTTGTATCCACGAAAGAACCAACGAAGGACACCACTGGAAGAAGGATCAACAACGATTCACAGCTTGCTTCAAAAGTTCATAATCAGAATCCGCAAAAAGAGAAGCAGGCAACTTCTGTCCATCCAACTTTAATAAAAACGTTTCGGCCTTCGGCCTTCTTCAGTTTCACATCAATAAAAGTTAATAAAAGTATATAAAAAGATAAAATTAAAAAAGTTAAAAATCATGCAAATACAACCTATATATATATATATATATATATATATATACCATACAACCTATATATATATATATATATATATATATACCATATAACGTATATATATAATATATGATAACCATACATATGAAATACAATTTTGTATCTCCTTCTTTTCCTGTAAACTCTCATCATAATACTAGTACTCTTCAAAATGATCAAAATATTTTGCTAACCTTATGTTTCTAACGAAAATAACATAATTTCAAAATAGAAATATTAAAATTTTCTCTATATCGAATTATTTTGAATTTAAAAAACGTTAAACTGAAAATGAAACGTCGTTTCAACAATAGCTAACGCCATGCCCATTGATCAGTCAAAAAAAATTTTTTTTTCATATATGTTACCGTATTATTATCAAAAATTCTTTATTTTTTTATAGTCTCCATTTCACACAAACAAGCAACCAAATTTTTGTTAAAAACGCAAAAACGCCTTCTTTAAAAACTTATTTTGTATAATTTTACCCATTTTTACCAACATTGACATTTTCAATTCAGTTCATCGTCTGATCTAAAACCAATCCATCATGAAAAATTAGGTAAGCCTTATGGCTTATGCTGTAGCCTATTGCAAACTTGCCGCTTCCTGCAGGAGCAATATGCTGTATACGTATTAAAACATACATTAGTTTCAATATCAGTTGAACTTTCTTTGCTGTTTTCACAAGACAAAGTTTAAAATATAAAACTTTTGAAAAATATCGGCTGTCAATTTTGCATAGACAATTATAAAATAAGTTGGATAGTTCGTGCGTTTTCATTGGTCTACAAGTGTGTTTTCATAGCGCTGTGAAGAACGAAAATGACGTGAG